>JAUCNO010001053.1:13788997-13801774 GCA_032353835.1 Enteromius viviparus
TAATTCTATATTTACTGAAATTCACAAGTCCACAAGTTCACAAGGCCAAAAGTGCCCGTAGTTGAAGAATCGCCCATTTATGTGTTGGAATTTGGCAGTGTTGAATTTTCAGCAGCCATTACTCCAGCCTTCAGTCACATTTTGTGTTGGTGTAAGTTGGTGTAAAAAAAATACATGTAAGGAGTTTTGCTGTTGACAACTCTTTATTTCTGTTTGCTGATTTTAATAGATACACATCGAAAACCATAGTCATCTGAACTGTCAGATAAAGATTTTTCCAGAAAATAGCAAAATATGTTGGCAGACATACAGTGCCTTATGCCATGAGTTAATGTTAAGTTACATAATTTATAGTTCATTCAATCTCCGGATACTTAAAGAGTAAGTCATGAAAACATAATTTTTGAAGGCAAGTCTATGTTAAATGCAAATGTGACTTGAAAGCCAGAAACTAAGTTAATGCATGCACAGTATAGCAGATGTAATCCCTTATCCCAGCATAGCGTCATCCATATAGACATCTGCAGACCTTGCTACACTGCCTAAAGAACCCTGTGTAATGGAGCTTGCTTAGTGAACCAGTTCAATATACCCAAAGACTATATTTTCATTTAGTTACTTTTTTTTTTTTTATTGAAAAGGCTGTGGTTTTTTCTTCAGTGGTGCAATCAAGTTAAATGAACACTATTATTAATAAAAATTTTTTTTATATATATGTAAGTTTCACTTTGTCTTATTCTCTGAAGATTTGCAAAACTATATAAATTACTATCCACTAGGAACTAAGATATGAGACTCTCAGTGGCTAATGCAATTGTACTCAGTCAAAAATGTTGGTAACCAGAGAGTTATGGTGCCTTTGGACTTGCAATATATGGACTATATATATAACCCATACCATATCATACAAGTCATACAGTTTTTTTGGTAACAACATGAGGGTGAGTAAATGACGACAGAATTGTAATATCTCAGTAATATGCACAAAAATCTCATAGAGACCTTTAGATTGTGTACAATAACGGGAACATTGCTCACAGCAGGAGATTTGAGGTCTCTCACTGCTAATTTGATTGAATTTGTTTGTTTAGCTGCATATTTTTTGTTATGGGCATGCCCTTTGCTATTATCATTGTGGGGAATTGCTTTTGTGTTCTTATTAGAAGCACAGCGGTTGGTGCTCCATTGGTTACATCCGTCAGTCTGGTGTGCTGGGGATGACTGTCAGAGTAAAACCGCTTATGTGAAATCTGGACAGGTGTGAGGTCAAGTTTCATTTTATTAACCAAGGGCAAACTTTTAACATCAGTTAAAGAGTTATAATACAGATAAGCCAAGTGAATGGTGTGGTTCATAGACCAAACAATGCGGAACGATACCATTCTGACCCCATTAGACTAAAGTGTAGATCTGACTTGTGGTTTGGCTTTTGTTAGAAAATTTGTCTCATAGAGGAATTTAGGTTTGCATTATACTTAAAAGTTTGTTTTAACATTTACAGCTTCTAGAAGATAATCTCTCCTCTGTGAGGTTGCTTTGGATGTGATTTGAATGTGTTCACAGTCATTGGCTTGTGGCACGCTTCTGTATTTTCTTTAATTGGATTCTTCATTAGAGCGCAGGGCAAAAAAGGAAATGCAAGCATGATGGGACATTTGACAGCTATGAGATGCACATTGTCGCAGCTCACTGTAAGCCTAACTCAGGTATTATAACTCACAAATCATAAAAAGTCACAAATCTTAAAAAATACAAGTCTTTTATAACGTCTCTGTCTTCTGTAGTTAACATTTTACTGCCACTTGCTGAATATTTCATTTATACAGAGTTCTGTCATTAAAAAAACTTGAGGTGGTGCAGTCCGATTCTAACTCAATGTAATATGATCACATGATAATTTACATGATGCACTTATTTGCTTCTTGGCTGGAGCTTGCTTTCCTCAGCTCCACCTGAATAAATCTGCTACAATGTGATGCCATATATGTTATATACAGAGGATATTTCATATGTTAAATGTGCAGCAGTAGTATTTCTTACTTGCCCAGAGCAGCATGTCTGTGGAAGTATTGGCTGTAGTAAATATCGTTACTGCCGCGAAAAATACAACATAATCAAAAAACGCTATATTCAGTTTAATCTGTTTTACTGAACACTCGCAAAACACGTGATATTTTGCAGAAGGCATGACTGGGTTGTCTTTTTGACACATGCTCATTCCTTAGAAGATGGCATCTGAACTTTAAGCTCAAAAGAGTGGAAAAGACAAGGTTTTCCTAGTGTTTTGCCCTCTGACTCTTTTTGCTTTACCATCTTTACCCATGTTAAATGAAGGTATCTATCAGGAGCATATGGACAGGAAGGATGAGCACAGATGGCGCTACTTTCTCTGCCTGCAGGCCCAGGTAGGCCTCACACTCTATCTTAGCTTAAAATGTGAATGGCTCCTCAGGGATTCCTCCTGTTTTAAGAGTAGTTCTTATCATGAAAAGCGTCTTATTTTTGTACTCATCCTTTAGAGTTAAATCTAACTTCTTATATTCCCAATTTTGCATTGCATTTAGTAGAGAATTTTCCAATATTGATTTGACATACAGCTTTTATCAAGTTCACAGTATGCATGTAATTCACTTGACTTACTGTCATGTTCAGGGTCAGAGAGATAAGGAGGAAAAACATGCAAGAGATGGCATGCTGTGTGGGAACCGAGAATATGTACTATGAATGGAGAAACTATATAGTGGTTTTAGACTCAGCGGGGGTCTGTAAATGCAACACTCCTCTAATGATCATCTTAGATAAAAGCAGCTTATAAGCAGTTTATAGTACCTAGTAGTCATTGATTTCATTTTTCTTTGATATTGAAAATTGTATACCATCGTGGAGAGGTAACTAACTTGTGTAAGTGGGATTATTATGCTTTTACACACAATAACATGTTTAAAATATGACTGGTTGGTGATTGAGAATGTAAGTGCAGTGAAAGTACCGGAGGGGATAGGCTTACATACGGAGATCTGATTTTTACCACAAAATGGTCTGCTTGATATTTTTAGCCTTTCAAATGGAATTGAAATATAAGCTGGTGGCCATGTGATTATTAAAGGGATAGTTCACCCAGATATGAGTGTGCCATCATTTACTCACCCTCATTTTATTCTAAACCTGTATGACTGACTTTGTCCTGTGGGAGTACAGAAGTCTTACTAGGTTCTTTGTTACAGAAGCCTTTAGGAAAAGCAGATGAAAAACTGACTGTTTGTCTGCACATACTAGGGTCAGTGGTTCAAAGCTTTTTAAGAGCACCAATTGTGTTGAGACACTGGGGTTTTAATTAAAACTAAAGGTTTCTCTTCTATACTATGCATAGCAATTCTGCCCTTGAGCATCAAAAACTGCAAGTTGGCTCCAGGGTTGATACAATACAACGTTTTGTTATCTCTGTAAGTACAGAATGAGTTGATGTAGGTAGCATGCATTTATTCCACTGCCCATATTGGCATTTTTTACTTCAGTTAATCTGACTGAATCCAGACAATTGCACAGGTTGTTTTTAATATTAAAGCTATAAGGAGGTTTTGAGTTCACTTCCATTTGGATGAGAATGTGTTTGCCCTCCTCATGCAGATTAGTTTTAATGATGATCAAGTTTGTGATTGTTCTCAGTATTTCGCGTGCAAGAACTGTATTAATTAATCTGTGGCTGTTATTAAAAAAATACTTCAAGAAACTAGTTCTATTACATAACAGAGTTAGTGTAAAACACAGCATGAGTCTGATGTTGTAGTTTTAATGTGGCTTTGCTCATGTGTACATTGTGAAACTAACAATGCTTTTACTACTAAGGCAGGGCTATGTTGTGCTGGAAAAAAATTACCAGAGGCACATTTTATTAGTTTATAATGGTTTAATGTCAAGGTTATGTTTTATTTTACTTTACTGAGCAAAACCTCATGTTTCAATACTCATCACCTTCACTCCCAACATTCCATCTCACTTTTAGTTATTTTGATGACACTGTAATTACAAAACTCTTTTAGGCTTTCACTGTCATTTGCTTTAATACATTTGTACATAACACCTTTGTGCACAACAGCTTTTTAAAATACTGCTCAGGTTTGATAAATTGGCTTAAGGCCATATATATCTTTATTAAATGCTTCAATTCTATTTCAGCTTAATTTTTTGAAAAGGAGAAAATTCTTTGAAAAGGATGAATTGGTTCTTTATGCCATTTTTAACACAAACTTTGGCTTAATAACACCATGTCAAGTGGTATAAGCTTTAAGTTAAAATTCTTAAAATATTTTCTAATGATTAATATATTAATCATTGCAAATGTAGGATTCACGTCTACTGACATAGTATCTTGCCATGTTAAAAGAAGTACCATTACTTGTGAAAAAGGAATATAGAAATGCTGTTTACATTTTTGGTTCTCTTTTCTTTTCTGTTATTGATTTTTTTATTTGAAGCTTCAGATCACTCTAATCAATAAATCAACAGGCTGAAAATCATTATTTCGAATTATAGGGAACCCACAATCACTGGGAATAAGCTGACACAATTATGAAAGCAGCCTTCATTACAGCCTATTGACTAAACTGCCAAGGATGCATGCTGGTGAAAAACTCACTAAACAAACAAGTAGCATAAATGCATACTGAAAGAGAAAGAGGAGAAGCAATAGAGAAAGTTGTGATTCAAAGCAAAATATATCCTCAGCTAATAGGATTAGAGCAACAACAGGATGTTATTAAACACTGGAAGAGACACTGAAAGAAGGGCTGACCTGATGAGATTTCACCGTCTTTTTTAAAAGTGCTAAGTAGTTTTTTTAAAAGTATTTTCGAGCATTTTGCAGAAAGATTTGCAGGTGAAAGGGAAGGATACTGACACGCTGCCTTTCTCAGACCGTCCTCTTGGTGGCAGTGTGGTAATGCAATTCACATCAGGTTTGAATCGTGTGGATCTGGCATCTGTGATCCTGGCATTACAGCTTTCCCCAAACACACATCCCCTTTCTCCAAATCTTGGAGAAAGGAATCATTGAAATGCATTGTAAAATCTATGATTGGACGAAATGTCTCATCAGCCCAATATTATTGTTGTCCTATCATGTGTTAGGCTATTTCCTGCCAGCACAACTCTCCCTGAAGCGACGATCCAAGAATCCTCTCGAGTCTAGAATCTCTCCTACCTTTCCCGGCTATAATACAATGCAGCGTCTGTAGTTCGAATGAGCCTTTTGGAAAGAGCAAGGGCCAGGAACTGCTTGAAACAAACACGTTCGCTCTTTCTCTCAGTGTCTTTCTCACTTCCTGTCTCCATCCATTTTTCCCTCTCTCACACACACGCACTCATTCGCCCACACTCATGTAAAGCAGGTCATTAGTATGCTTGTTGGTCACCTCTCTTCATCAAAAGTGTAACCAAGCTTTATTGAAAAACAAGCCAATCAGCAAGGATGTTGTCATTTGGAATAAGGTATTTCTGGACATGACTGTCAGTTCACATTCTCCTTTTCTTAACATCTCTCCTGAACACACATACTAGCTCAGGAACCTTTGTATGTGGATTGTAGGGAAGAGAAACTGAATGTCAGTAGCATAAACCTGTGGTGTGCATTATATGTATGTATAGTAACAAAATGTGTCACCTGACAGCGAATCATAGACATTGCTGTCTGATGTTGCTCGTACTTGTAGCAAATCCCAATATAAAACTTTTTTGGATGACTTTAGCCAGTTTGTTGTTAATATAGTCATTAGTAATTTAAATAGCAATCCATGAGATCTGGAACCCTACACACATTTTGTGTTTGTGTATCTAATTTGACTACACCTTAAGAACTGCTTAGAACATCTTAGCAACTACAAAGCAGCACCATTGCAACCACCCATTACAGGCTTTTGTGTAATTTTTTACTCAAATCATTTAAAAAATGTAAACTGAATTGCACTTTCTGAGATTTTTACATTGATCTTTTAGCATTAGAATATGATTTATGTAAATAGATAGATTTCATGATAGAGCAAGACCATTCGGGGATGCTTTCCCTGAACAACGACGTAACTCACTGCTTAACCACTGTAGTATGATGCATTGTTTTGGAAACAAACTACTGTAGCTAGTCGTGACTAGGTAGTTGTTTTTTGAACACTATTGCATCCCCATCATTTGAACCACATTAGTTCAACAACATAGGGCCATTGTTTATGATGTCAACTTGTGCTATTTAACTGATTAGAGATCTCTAAGATGTTGCTGCATTGAACATGGCATCTATGGACTAATATATTTGTTCACTTTCATTATGCTTTATTTGATCTTTAGATTCTTAGTAGATTCCTTCTTAACATTTATATTCCGGGGTTTCCTTAGCCATTTATGCATATGCACACTTTTCAAATACAGTGTTTAGAATGGATGTGCAAAAATACATAATTGTGTAAATAAATGCATTTTATGTTTTGATATAATAAATGTTAAAGATAGTAATGCATGTTAGCTTGATTCTTGTGCCCAAGAGTATATTGATTGAAGCTTATATATCTTAATAACATGTAACTATGCTTCTAACCAAGGTCCAAAGCTGCAGTAGCAACTACATACGTTTGTGACGTTGATTGCGAATGTTTGTCTAAAATATGCTTTCGGGAAACACCAAATCTATCAAAGTTGGCCTCTAGTGCCACTAGAGGGTCCTCACTTCACTTCACCTTCCCTGGGACTCATTCCATCATGCATTGCACACACACCTGTTCTTATTTAGCAATCACCACACCCTCTCTCACCCATTATCTAACTGGTTCATTTTTATCTGTTCAACGCAAAGTATTAACCTGCATAGGCAATTCCAAGCGTTTCTTTCTTGTGTTTGTTTTGTTGTTTTGAAATCATCCTGTCCCTCGACCATGATTGTGCCTTGTCTCCATTGTACCTGCCTGCCTGTGATTTTGACCCTGCCTGTTGTAACACTGAAAAAAGGTTCTTGCACATGGATCCGAACGCTCCTGCCACAGTCATTACAGAGTACTTCGCCTTCCAGGATCCAGCAGAACTATTCAAGTTTTTTCACGGCAAGGCGATTACCAGGATCCATTGTCTAAACTCTTTGCTGTCTTACAAAGAGGAAGAGATATTGACAGCTACGTGAAGGAGTTTGTGGGCCACAGCCATATTCAAGGGGATGGTACTCAAGGATTGTTTTCTGAGCGGTCTAGATTCTGAAATCAGTCTCAACCTGGCCTGGGATGGTCCAGAGTGGTCTCTAGCCGAATTGATCGACTTTGTTCTCTTGCACTGTGGATCCACAGTCACTTTAGGAGTAGTGAAGGAGGAGATCTCCAATGTGAACGATGGGCAGAGAGACCACCACCACTGCACAAGATGGCTGCCACACCTGAGCCACTGCACAAGATGGCTGACAGACATCAACTAGAGTCTGCAGACAAGATGGCCACCATGTCTCAGCCAAAATCAGTGCACAGGATGGCCACCATCCCTCAGCCCGCGTCCCCTCACAAGATGGCCGCCATACCTCAGCCCGAGTCAGCTCACGAGATGGTCTCATTGTCTCAGTCAAGGTCACCGCTCAAGATGGCCGTCATGCATCAAAAAAGTCAGCTTGCAAGATCTCTTTCATCCCTGAATTGTTGCACCAGAAGGCTGTCGACCCTCAGGAGGTTTAGCTGGTAGTTACACGACCAACTGGGGTAACGGTTAAAGTCTCTCTGTTGTTTCTGCCAGTGGCTGCACTCAACCCCAAAGTATTGACTGATGCTGTAGTGTCCCCAGAGGTACCACCAGTGGCTGCACAATCTCCGGAGATGCCGGGTGAAGCCATAGATTCTCCAGAGGTTCTGCTGATGCTGCACAACTTTCAAAACCCTCAGTGCAGGTCCAAATGCCCCTGCTCTGCCCAGTTCGTACTAAGGAGGTTCCACCAGGGGCTGCACCACCTCAAGAGATGTCGGTTAAGGCCATTGATTTTCTAGAGGTTCCGCTGGTGGCTGCACAACCTCTGGATTAAGCACAAATACCCTCGGTCCGTTCAACCCTGACCATGGAGGTTCCGCCAGTGGTTGCATGACCCTCAGAGATGCCGACTTGGGTCGTAGACTCTCCGGAGGATCCACTGGTGGCTGCATGACCTGTAGGTCCATTAGTTCAAGTCACTGAACCCTTACCTTGCCCGGTCCCAGAAGGGTTATCAAGCACTCATTCCAGTCATCGGGTCCAAGGCCGAATCACGGGTCCTAGTTTTTACTCTCGGTCAGGAGAGCCGTTGCCAGTTCCAGGCCCCAAATCACGGTCAGGAGAACCATTGCCGGGTCAAATCCTGAATCTCAGTCAGTAGAGCTGTTGTCAGGTCCAACCCACGAATCACAGCCAGGAGAGCCGTTATCCATTCCAGTTTTTGAGTCACGACCAGGAGAGCCGTTGTCAGGTCCAGTTCCCAAGTCACGGCCAGGAGAGTCGTGGTCGGGTCCAGTTTCAGTTCTTGTCAGAAGAACCGTGGTCCAGTCCCCAACCCATGTTAGGGCCAGGAGAGTTCCCGTCGCCTATGCCGCCCTGGAGTGCATCTCTGTTTCCTGTCTCACCCTGGAGGGTGTTCCTGCCACCCAAGCCGCCATGGAGTGCATCTATGTTTCGTGTTCCGTCCTGGAGGCCGTTTCTGTCTCCTTTTCCACCCTGGAGAGGGTCTCTGTCACCTAAACCGCCTTGGAGTGCATCTTTGTCTCCTGTTGCACTTTGGAGGGCGTTCCAATCATCCGCTCCACCCGGAGGTGACATCGTCAAGGACTCTAACCCCCAATCCCTCCTCCTGCTCTAGTTACTGTTCCTCCCCCAATCCACCTCCTCGACTTTCTGTTTGTTTTGACTTGTACCTGCAATTCCAAGCGTTTCTTTCTTGTGTTTGTTGTTTTGTCCTCGTTGTGCTCCTCAACTTTGTGATTGTTCGCTGCCTGCCTCGACCATTTGCTTCTGTATCTCGGCCACGATTCTGCTTTGTCTCCATTGTACCAGTCTGCCTGTGACTTTGGCCCTGCCTGTTGTACCACTGAATAAAAGTTCATGCACATCGATCCACATTTTTGCCGCAGTCATTACAGAATCGTTGAGCTATGCTGGTAACGATGGGACTTGCGCCCATAGTTGCCTAACAATCCTTCTGGGAAACACCCCTGGACAGTAATGTGCTCTTTGAATTAATTATTCAATGTGTATCATCTTGTTGCCTTTTTCAGCAGAATTGCTCAAAACATTGCCCAGTATATCAGCCTTACAGGTTTGGAACAAGATAAGGGTAAGTAATTAATGATAGAATGTTTGTTTGTAGATAAACTATCCCTAACTACAGTGTATGTTTATATATGTATATCTGTTAATACCGAGTGTGTTGGTCACGGGAAGCGAAGGGTTAAGAAAGCTGACTATTCAAATGCCATCATATAAATCATATAATTAATTTTAATGGGATGAATTCAATGATGCAGTTTCTTCAGCAGGGTTTTAGCCTGCAGAGAGTGTGTTTTTCTTTAACCTGCTGTTAGAATGTCAGAATGTCAGTGAAGTTTCATCTCTAAATTCATCCCCTTTATAACACCGCCACTACAGCCATCAAAACACGGCTTGTGTAACAAATTCTCCACACTCAGTAATAAATTTCAAGACAGTTACTGTCAGTCTCTCAGATCGCATGCTGTGAGCAATGTTCCCGTTTTCATGCATAATACATTGATCTCCATTTTTGTGAGAATTGTGATATTTGTGCAATAAAGGTTATGAACTATATCTAGTTTATTTGTTGAATACCTGCTAGTTGGACCAAGCAATGTGCCCATTGTCTTTAAATTCTGGTCGACATACACTTTCAGACAGACATTTTTGGCTTTTGCATTAAATATCTGCTTCTAAGCATTGCGTATTTAAGACTGTTCAACTTTTTAAAAAATGCATCTTGAGACCACTGTGTTGTGTTTTATTCAGTCATTTAAGTACATGTTTTATATGAACGCGCTTTATTACAAATTCATCATTAAGACATTTTTAACTTCACAGATGAATTAAGCATGGTTTACAAGTATAAAAAACAAACATGTCATTGGGTTCTGATGTGAAACAGGGGATGGACTTTTTTACAGGAAGAAGTATTATGGGATATGGACTGGTATTTTGGCCAATAGGGATGGTTTTCAGTTTAAAGGGCTACTCCACCCCTAAATGAAAAGTGTGTCATCTATCACTTACCCCCATTTAGTTCCAAACACAGTATTCGGAACACAATTTCTTTATATTTTGAATTATCTGAAGATATCTTGGCTGAAAATTGAGAGGCCTGTGACTGTCCCATTGACTGCCAAGTACTGTAAATAAGACTGTCAAGGTGTATTTCTTGAAATGACATGAATAATTTGAATGCAAACAAAATATAAATAATAAATTAAAAAAATAACTTTATTAAACAATTCACCTTCTCTGTGCCTTCTCGTCACTTCATAACATTATGGTTAAACCACTGATGGTAGATGGACCATTTTTGACGATGTGTTTCATTCTTTTCTAGACCTTGACAGTGTTCATTACCCAGCAGTCAAAAGCTTCCTGGTTTTTATCCAAAATATCTTTAATTATGTTCCGAGGACAAACTAAGCTTTAAGGGGTTTGGAAAGACAAAATATTTAATTTGGGGTGGAGTAACCCTTTAAGCTTTTAATTTTCTTTGTTCGTTTTGTTTGTCCCCTGAATTTGTAGCTCAACTTTAAAATTCATTGTTTTACATGATGTTTAATACATTTGTATTTTGTTTAATTAATATTTTACATAAACCTCATATTAAATTTGTAAATTTGAGCCCACTAAGATCCTCCTTATAATAACCTATTTATTAGCCCCAGGGGCAGTGAATAACATCCATGAGTGTTTTGGTCCCAGACCCCGTTTCAAACATGGTTTATCCAGTCAGATTTTAGAGTCAGAACTGTCTGTTTTATAATTCATTGTCAAATGAATATTTCTCAGCATTTACATAATTGTTCTTTTCATCAAATCTCTGCTGAAGGTGAGAAACTCCTCTACACTCATTTTTATTGATAGAACTAATGATAATAGATCCATCACCATCCACAAAAAGGAGAACATCGTCTGTGTGTCTGCGGCTTCTCTTTGTCATAAAGCTTCAAATGAAAGTCATGTTTTTTGTGAGGGTGGGCGGTATTGTGTGTAAGTGTTTTCATCTCTCTCACACACATAGAACTGACTTCATACGGTTACACACGATGGCTTCCCAGAATGACAGAACCCATTCTACAATCTATTCCCTTTCATTAGGTACCATAACGAGATACACCCTTTGAGATGTGTTACAAGACTCCTCCACCTCACATCGTCTCTTCTGTTTTCCTCTCCTCTTACTTCCCCCTCCTCATTCAAGTCACGTATTCAATTACTCCAGGCTTTATTACATACTTATATGTGGTTTTAAAGGGCAAACAGACACTTATAACAAAAAGGAAATTTATTTTGAAGTCATCTTGTGCTGGTTGTCTTGGTTTGCTTTGTTTATTCATTTCAGTGGCTCTCTCTCTGTTCTAGCTGTCAGTACTTTGCAATGTCCCAATACGGCTGGTTACCGGACACACAATTGAGGCTTGACTTCAACATGCCTGGTCCTCAATGATTCACTCGGGGAAATACTCATTATGAGGATGTATTCAAAGAGACAGCAGGAGAGACTCATTAAAAGACCTTAAAAGCGATCTGCCAGATTACATAACAACATGCTGGATGTCAACATTGTAAATACAGTCATTAATAATGAGAGAGAGGTTGTAGGAACATATTAACAGTATATGAGATTACATCATATCCTATATTTAGTTTCATATGTATCATGTGTGTGTGCTCTATCATTTATTAGGAAACACTTTCTGAGAGAACATCATTCAGACAATGAACAGAAAGTCAACTGTGCTTCCCACTGTTTTCTTTCTGTTAAGTCTGTCTTTGTTTATTATATTTGTTGCTGATCTTTAAAATGCTTCAAAATATCCTTATAGTGTATAAAAAAGAAAAAGTCTTTAGTGTTTAAAAATACATTAATTTCTTACTAAGTAGGCTGTAGTTACAGTATTTACTGACAAATCGCTTGAGATTTACTGATATAAAAATGATAATTCACTTCTAGTAATATTAAAACTAAAATGTGTTCTAAGTCACTATTCATTAGGATTGTAAGATCTTTAAATAATATCACTCTTTAAAGATATGTATTAGGGCTGTCAAATGATTAAATTTTTTAATCAAATTAATCAGGGTTTTCAGTGGATTAATCATGATTAATCACTATTTGCAAGGAGACTGAGTTTTCGTTGACGAGACGATAATGGACAAAAATGTTAGTGGGTTAAAATGCATGACATTTGTGCTTATTGTGCGTGACAATTAAAACCTAAAAACTATCTGTTGCTGCATTCTATCCTTGTTTGGTCACACCCATCACCTGGCACGCAGCGCACAACGTGCTCAACACGTCACACTGTTGTCACTCATCACAGACAATGGACCACAATGGTGGTTTCAACACAAAGGCTTGGTGGTAACAAACTTAGAGACGACATATGCGTGTATTTTAAATATAACCCAGCAGAGAATGAAACAGAGTGTATTGTGAAGGAAGACGGTGACAAATGCTCACCACAAGGATAGTTTTTTCGAAGGCAAGTTACAAGTGCTGTTAACATATCGTATAGCCTACGTAACGTTACAATG
>JAUCNO010001053.1:13815262-13834107 GCA_032353835.1 Enteromius viviparus
GCCGGTCACCGATCTGGGCCGGTCATACAAAAAATCGTCCGATTCCGATCACTAGCCGGTCAATCGGTGCATCTCTACTGGGGATATATATATATATATATATGTTCTGATTTATCATATATATATATATTATGTTAAAGCTGCTTTAATTTGATGTAAAGAAAATAAATTGTCATTGTTGTCACAGATAACACAGTATTTTCATATCCTGATAACTGTTAAAGCTTTGATTCACAGTATGGCTTTTGTATTGCATTACAAAACAGTTTAAAATTCTAGAAATATAAGAAACTCAATGAACATTTTAAAAGAATTAAGTGAAATGTACAGTACAAACCTTTACTCCACCCGTTGGTATATTCTTTTAAAATAATAATATAGTATTAATTGTACTACATTCCGTTCGGAACAAAAACAACAGTTGCACAAATCTGAATGCACAGAAAATGAAAATGAACTTGGTAACATAAATATTCTGATTTTAAAGTGCATTTGTTTCCTTAAACTCATGTGCATTGTGTCCGTTGAGGGATTGTGCATGCCATTTAATTACAGAATTTATCAGTTTAGGATCACATTAGTAATATTGCTATTAGCTATATTCATTATTGATGCATCACAAGTGCTGTCTCTATGGATGCTGGACTAAGCTGGCCAAGGTTGTGCTGAAGAAAAATCTGGATAATATTTTTTTTCTTTGTTTGTTTGTTTTGGCATTAGTAATACTCATTCAGTTACAAATGCCACTCTGTCATTAATTATTCAATGCCATAATTGATGAAATTAAGTCTTTATTTATGTATGATAATTCAGTCTCACTGGACTTTGTACTAAGCTTTCGAATGTTGTGTTTTGTTTGTTAATATTGAGGTGTACCATGTTAATAAGTACTGCCACATGTCTATGACATGGCATAGTATTTATAATTTGTAGCTATTTTTCTATTCATTTTATGTTTCTGTATTCATACTTTTGTATGTAAAATACATTATTTCTGCAGCAGTAAACACAGTAATTATTCTACTAAATGTTTTCTTTGGTGTAAGTGTGTATTTAGATGCAGCTTTATAGGGTAATAGCAGCTTCTTACATATTGTAAAATTTTATATATATATATATATATATATATATATATATATATATATATATTTGTGTGTGTGTAAAAGCAATGAAACACTGCCCACACCTAATAAAACACAATAGTACTCTGGTAGTATCTTCATGCTGTGAGGTTATGTTTCATTTTCATCTAGGCATCTTGTTAATGTAGAAGAAGGAATAGATGGTGCAAAGGAAATACTGCAAGATTACCTATTTCATTCTGAAGCCTCAAGCCTGGGAGAAAGTTCATTTTTCAGGAAGATAAAATTCCCAAACAGAAAGACAAATTAAAACTGGAGTAGCTTAACAGCAAACTGAATACCCTGCAATGGTTCTAGCAAACATACACCTGTCATTGCTGAAATAGATGCTTCTACCTTCCCTTTTTTCCTCTGCTCTTTTATGTGCCTTTGTTGCTAGAAAAAGGATGTGAACCCTTGGTTTTGCCATGGAAAAATGGATTGAGATGCTTTTGGACTGACCTCAGCTGAGCGATTTTGACCAGGCACCCAGGGAATATTGCTGAAATGAAATAGTTTTGTAAAAAGAAAAATTCCACCTGCCTGTTGTACAGGTTTGATCCGCAATTACAGGAAATGTTGGAGGGTATTGCTGCCAAAGCAGGGTCAACATGTTATTAAAGCCAAGGGTTCACATACTTTTTCCCTGTACTGTGAGTATTTACACAGTGTGTTCAATAATGGAATATAATATTGTTTGCGCTCTTTGTTTAAACATACATTATTGTGACTCAGAAAGGGATCCCTTAAAAGCATTTTTATTTTAAATATTATTGAAATAAGTCTCTTATGCTCACAAAGGTTGCATTCATTTGATTAAAATACATTACAAAACAATATAGTTAAATATAAACGTAAGCTTTGAACATTGTATGCAAGCCTGTTTCCATCTCAAAATGAAAAATATAAATGTACATTTTGAGATAATGCACCAGTTATTAGAAATCAGAAAAATAGAGAAGTTATATACACTCACTTTTTAATCACATAATATTATTATATAAAGTTGCAATTAGGAAAATGGTCAAAACTGAAAAATAAACTGACAAAAAAATGTATGCTGTTCTCATTGGCCACATAAACACTAAGTTTTGGGAGTTACAAGTGCATTTAGATGTAGGTGTTAATATCCATATCATTTGGTGTGCGTATGGAATACAGGACCTGTTTGGTTTAGTACTGTTAGCAACAGAAGACATATCATCGTCCGGCAATTTTTTTTTTAGAAATCACCATCGATTAAGACCATATTTTGTTTATGCTCGTTAAGCTTCTGCTTCTAAACAGCAAGCTCTCTCTGGATTGTAACATATGAATTGCATACTGTAGCTGTGGAGAAAGTCATATTTCTGTTCTGTACACAATTTCAAGTAAAATAATAACTTGCAGAGTGCAGTTGCCGTGTCCGTAAATAATAAACTTTGTATGTACAGAACAGGATTAAGAGATCTTTAGAGCAGTGTGTCCATAGTGTCGTTGTTGGCCTGTAGTGATTCGTCCCACTCTGGCCTGACAGTTGCGGCGCCCACCTCGACTCCCGAATCACTAAGTAATGACGAATGAATGAGCAATCGTTCTCTTCACACCTCCATCTCCTCTCCCTCATTTCTCGCCTCTCACGTCTGCCAGGCACATCCCAGCCCTGCAATAATCCCACTATCTGTGCACACTACCAAAAATAACCCGCTCCTGCAGAAAGAGATAGATGCAGGAGGAGGATGCACAAAGCAGCAGACATAAACTTTCAAATTGTGAAGGGAGAGCGTGAACGCAGGGGTCACAACGCTCCAGACTGTCTTTCTGTTTGTGGGTGTCTGTTTGAACGAGTTTGTGATACGTTCACTTCCTCTTTGCTTTGTCATGATTATCACTATGCCTGCAGCTTGTCAGAGCAGTGGTCCTCCTGTGTGCCATTAGTAAGATTAAACTGTACCACTTTTTACATAATCACTACTTCAACGCTGTCAGCTCTCCCAACACACGCCGTCCAGTGTGTCACTGACAGTAAAGATCTGTTGTCACAGACTAGACTCGGTCATAGAGTTGTCCTGTCTGCTATTTTCATTCATAGCTCCTCCGTCCTACCCACTAGATTCCTCACTATTCACATTGGACCTTTGGTCACCTTTGCCTCCTCAGTTGGTTGTAAACATCTGCAGTTTTTCAAGGGTCAGAACCCAGATTGTGATTTTATCAGGTGTGTGGGCAGTTGATCACCCTCTTTGTGCCCTCTTAAAAAAAATAGAAAAGAAAAGAAGTTCATTGAACTTTTTGTTGTTGGGGTATTACATTTTGTGCAACTGGAGGACTTCACTAGTTAAAAGGAAACTGCACCTAAAATATGTTCATCTTATACTCACTCACTCTCATGCTGGCCAGATACACAGCACATGCATTTCTTTCATCAGGGAATGCACTTTTTTTTAAGCGACACGTGAAATATGTACCAACAAGTACATATTACTGCAGTTTCCAGTTCAGTTACTGCTCTGTCGGACACGGGCCGGGCTCGGACCGAAAGATGCAGCCCGATCCGCACTCTAGTGTATTTCCATGGCTGAAATAAAATATTCATATTTTTTTGTGCTTTAACTAGTAATTATGAAAAAATGCAGCTCTTACCACTTCCATAAACACACTAGGCAAATTGTTTGTCTGAGGTTATTACTTTTCACGGCTTTAATGTAGCAGTGCCATTTTAAAATTGTTGGGTGTGCTGAGGTATTTTAAGGGAGGCACTAGAGACTAGTTCTGAAATCTCATAACTTCCTCACATTCAAAACTACCACTTTTACTCTCACAAACCAATTAAGTTTGTGAATTTTATTTTCTTTGCATCCTTCTCCTTCTGTGGTGTAGCACACTGTGCTTATATCAACAAAGACATTCTCTCTTGTATCATTAATGGGGCAGATGTGAATGACTGAGGAGATGGTTTCCCATGAATAATGGTCTATTTGTCACACAAAGCTATTGTTCAGCTTCAGAAGATTTGGAATATGGCACACAAGCCTCTTGGACTACTTTTATGTGCTTTTTGGAGCTTGACAGTTACAATCACAATCCTCTCATCCCTCTTCCATCTCCTGTGTTCCACGGATGGAAAAATACAGATTTGGAACGATGTGAGGAAGAGTAAGTGATGACAGAAATTTCATTTTTGGGTGATCTATCTCCTTAATATTGCTCATGCAAAGCAGAATCATTTTATTCATTCATAAGTTCTTTTTCTTTTCAGTGAAGAATGTAACTCATTTAGTTAAAAATTGAAAAAAGTCTTTATATCTAAGTATCTTAAAACTCAAATAATCTTAATACTGAAACAGAAATATTATAATTATTTAATGAATTGGTTTGTTTATTCATACTTTTAACTTCTGCTAATATTGATCGATTTTTTTCATTTTTAAGCCATTTTGGTCACTATTTAAACAGATATTTTATTAGTTAATTCAAAGTCGTAATGGGGTTTAAAACTTCTCAGTTATGATGCTACAGTATAGACCAAGCCATAATTCTAGAACCTTAGAATTAGTTTTTGGTTTATGTGTACATTTTTGTTCAACATCAAACCTTATATTATGACCTCAAAATGTACATCAACCCTGAATAGTTTTTTTCTTTTTAAATATTTAACTTTATACAACTACCATTAGAATGTAAGTTTGTTAGTAGGTGAATTGGACACACTTTTGTAGCAACTCGTATATTAAAATAAAAGCTTTAAAATTTCTTTGTGTAATAATGTTGTGCTTTATGTTGTAGAACAGACTCTGTTTTATTCATTAGTCAAAATCCACTACACTAAACCCCCTTTAGGAACTTGTGGCTCGAAAATGCTTCTTTTTTTTTTTTTGCCTTCTAGTGCCCTATTAATACTCCTACAGATAAAGCTTCCGCGCCATGTATGGGCAAAGCTTTTTGGTTTATCATTTTCAGCTGGTGGTTTCAAAAGATTTCACTTGACAGACAGTGGAGTTCTTCCCCCAAGAACCAAAGACACTTCCCTGGGGAGAAGAGAGGAGTGAACAGGTGTTTCTGTCCACTGATGTTCTTCCCCAGAGATGAAAAAGGTACTGGCACTCCAGCTCACAGCCTGTCAGTACAGATCTGTGTCCAGTGGTGGCGGGAAAGCCGACTTGGTCGCAGATGGTGCTGTTGGCTTTAGTGTCAGGGACCTAAAGAGGTGATGAAAACAACACTGCCTAAGTATCACCTGGGTCTGGGGAGACCAGAAATTCTCCAATGCTGGGTCCTGGGTCCTAGACAGAAATCTGACAGTCCTTTTTGCATGGGTTTTACATGTGCATGATAGAAAGAAAGGGGGAACTTTTCTCTTTTTCTAGATAATGCAGATTTCTAAGATGAAATTCTGTCCTTGATTTTTGAATAGAGTCGCTCGGATACATCACCAGCAGTCACGTTGCTGTAGGCGACCTCAGTCATCAGACATCGCATTCTACCTTGCTATAAAAGAGAATGAAACGATCAACTATGAATCATTGGTACTGACAAATGATTTAAACTGCTGATGCAGAACCGTGTGGTGACATCACACAACTTGTTGTCACGACTTGTCAAGTCACATTTATTTATACAGCGCTTTATACAATAGATTGTCAAAGCAGCTTCACAGTAATAAACAGCAAAATAACTATTAATGCTGTGGAATTCATTAGTCATGAAACAAATTCCGCAGCTCAACAGAAAACAATAGTGTGATTGTTCAGCTCAAGTGCGTTTAGCGGTGATTCACTTTTGTTCAATAGCATGGTGGTGTTGTAAAGTTCATAAATTATAAAAAAAAAGTTAAATTCAGCTATAAACAGGAATGCAACGGTATCATTTTTTTTATTTAGTTTAATTTATTATTATTGAATATTAATTATCTTTAAGCCCTTCCTAAGCAAACCAGAGGTGACGGTGTCAATGTTCAAAACTCAGTTCAGTCAGGGTTCCAGTCCTCTTCTGGCCTAAAGGAAGTGATTTATGATTCCAGGCTGCATATAATATATTATGTATATTATTTATAAATGCATTTTGTGCTATGCCACATGCTGTCCTAGGTGACTAATAAATGGCCTATGACAGGGTCCGCCACTGCTTGCCAGTGATAGTGGAGGCTAGCCTTTTGTACACTTGAAAGTTTTTGAGGTGTCCAAAATATGTAATAAATTAATGCTTTTATACATTAAACTGATCAAAAGAGACTGTAAAAAAGTATCTAAATCTTGTAAAAAATGCTGTTTTTATAATTTCATCATAGAACCCTGAAACAAATCTATCACAATTCCCCAGAAATATTGATAAGAACAACTGTTTTGATAATAATAGCCAATCAGCATATTTAAATGATTCCTGAAGAATCATGTGATACTTAAGAATGGAATAATATCTTGCCATCATAGGAATAGATCATATCTTAAAATATATTAAAGAAAGAAAGGAATCTAATAAATGGAGCTTTGCTGAGCGTAAGAGACATTATTCAAACATTAAAAATCATTTTGACCTCAAACATTAGTTTACAAAATATTTATTGTCTGCAATTTATCACATTTTGGTGTTTCCATAATAACGGGAACAATGACAGTGAATCCAATTTTGTGTAGTAGTAATGTCAGCATGTTTTTTAATACATTTACATATATTCATTTAGCAGATGCTTTTCAAGGTGACTTGGAAATTATGACACGGGTGATAAATCATAAGCAGTCAACGACATTAGTGCCAGGATTTGTGTTCACAGAGGAGCTGTGTTTTCAGTGATCAATAGACAGGTAAGGCTTAATAAGGAATAGAAGCTAAGAGCTAGCATATGCTAACACATTATTTCCTTGGTGCTGCCGTCAATCATTCCAATCCATTCATGAGAGAAAGAGAGTCCACAGCATATGACCAGTAACTGATTCATCATCCCTTCTGGCGGCTTGTTTTACTCCTGCTTTGACCTTTCTTGTCTGCTGAAATCTCCATAATTGATTGTGTGTGTCTGTTTGTTTTTCTGCCATTGGTAGGTGGTGTTTTTTTCTCCATTTCCCACATGGCTTTGCCTAATGAGTGCATTCTTTGTCATATTTGCGTGGGCTGTCACCATTGTCAAAGAGTCCTCGAGGTGAGATCAAACCGAGTAGAAAAACACGGTGGCCTTCGAATGTTAATGGTTGGCAATTTATTCAACTATAAAAGATGAACATAAGGGTTGTTATATGTCTGTGGTTCTTAATCTCACTCTTTTTGGACTCTCTATCTCCCTCATATATTTCCCTCTCACTTTTTTCCTCTTACTGTCAACCCCCTTTCCGTGAACTTTTACAGGCTTTGTTCTCTTTCTCTCTACCTCTTCATCTTCCCATCATGGAGTTATCTGTACGTAGCATTTTTATGCACAGGCACCACTCCAGGAAACCATTTTTTAGAAGATCTGGCAAGGGGAACGTCTGCAGCAGTATTATAACTTTTAAAGTTTCCCTGTCGATTCAAAGACAGCACTAATAATTCTGAAAAAGCTTCCCTGCAGTGGCATATGGCCGCCTCAGCAGGATGCATATAGGCGGGTATGTTAAGACATTAGGCTTTCTATTCATCAACACCTGATGAATCTGCCAGAAAAAAAAAACTCCACCAATAATACACTTCAAATAACTATTCCTCTATAGCGAATCCTGCTTTTTCTGAATTGGTGGAAATATGCCAGCAATTAATGACACCAACACAAAGACACTGCAGCTTTCACATAGAAAACCAAACAAACATGTCTTGCCAGGGTTATCCATTAAGAGGCCCACACAGATGCATGTTTCAGGCGGACAAATAGAGGCTTTTTAATTCTGCAATGCTTGTTCAAAGTAGGCTGCACCTCATTTACACAGCCAATATACAACATTTTTATACCTCAGTTTGGCAGCATGTTTTGTAAAATGATTCGTTATTATTACTATGGGTGATTATAGCTTTCCAAACAATTATGAAATTGCTAATTAGCATGGTTTATCCAGTATCTAATTTGTTTGTGTGTTATAGAGGTAGTATTTTTAGTGTGGTGCTTATTGGAGTTTTGTGAGTTTTGGTGGATTTACTGTGTTCGTTGTAGTATGTCATTTGGAGATTGAAGTACTAATCTTGTACACTGTTTTGACTGTCGACTGACATAGATATTAGATATTTAGTATATTAGGTATTAAGTATCAACATTGGTCATTCATTTTTTTTTCTTTATTTAAACAGCAACCATGACTTGGACAACAAGTTGTAGCCTAAGTACCAGTGGTGGGGGTAAAGAATAACAAATACTCATGTTACTGTAATTAAGTAGTTTTTTTGCGTAATTGTACTTTTTTAAGTATATTTTTAAAGCTGTACTTTTACTTGTACTCAATTTTGGCAGCAGATCTACTTCATTCCTTTTAAATCATAGTCCGTTACAGAGTACGCCAACATTTTTAATTGATATTCAACCCTTTGATCCATTTCAGTAGCCAATAAAGATATCCAATTGTAAACGGACCAATAAAGGCAGTGATATCTAAATCATGAAAGGCAGACGAAGAGCATTCTATCCGGAGCTACTTCTCCATGTTTATGTCTATGGGGATTCATTTACACATGTGTTAATCTGACCAGGATAAAATAGTTTGAAAATAAGCACTTATTATAAGTGTACCGTAGAGATTCGGGATAATACAGATCGGCGAATTGAAAGCAGAATTCATAATGTACGCGCTCATCGTATACATGTACATTTTGAACAAAGAAAAAGTTATTGCTGCTTTAAGCCAATGAGCACTATGTTGCGGTGCATGAATATACACGTGCTGCGTCTCGCTCTCTCCTCTCCTCTGCCTGTCAATCACACAGTCTGAATGTCCACAGGGGACTACAGGTATTCCGCATACATTGAATCATTCCCGTGCAAATGTGGCTGGCTCTTTATTGTAACATAAGAATACAGTCCTGTAATGACAGAAAACTGGCTGCGAAATCTCAAATAGGGCTAACACACACAAATGAACTGTCCTCTCTCTCCTGTTTTGCTTGTGCGCCCTCAGACTGTGTGCAGTCACCATATTGCTTTGCTTTTAAAATTGTTGAATTGTTGTGAAATTTTTTCTCTTCAATTCAGTATTAGACTTGTAAAAAGTTATCAACCAAATACTGTAGATCCACGCCTGCCCGATTTAAATGCTACTGGAAATTTTATTTTATGTTATTTATGTATCACCCACGGGATGGCACTCCAGCGCCACGTGAACTCTGTGTGTCTTTGTCCCCGCTTCATGTCTGGACTTTTATCAATGAACTCATGTCTCCACCCACCTCGTCAGTTGTCATAGTTTCTCACTCATGTCTCCACCCAGTTACCCATGACCTTGTCTACTTAAACCCTGAATGTGCATGTGTTGCCACGGTGTATTGATCTGTCGTGTGTTATCTTTTGGAGTGTAGTTTGAAGTTTCCTGTGTTCGAGTTCTTTGTTTTCTTTAGTTTCCCTGTTCTGGATTTACTGTTATTGACCTAACCTGTTCCCGGACTCTCGCTCTGGTCTTACCCCTCTGGATTCTGTTCGTCCATCGCCTGACTCACGCTACGAACTTTTACTATCCCATTGCATCAGCCTCCTTTGATCACATTTGCTGGTATATGACTCTGCCTGTTTCTACGCTGTGTTTTCAATAAACAGCCAGCACATGAATCCGCACGCCTCCTCGTCTCTTCCCTGGACAATAATACTTATATAAAATGAAAATAATAATATAGTACTTTAATTAAGTTACATTTATTGAAATACTAATAAAAAGATGTGAATTGTGAACTGTTAACTCACAGTTATGAGAAAAAAAAATCTAGTTACCTTTGTTGTTTTATTGATTCATTTTAGAAACATAAACATATATAGCTTTGCAAGATTACATATTAAAATAAATAAATTGTAATAGTTTTCACAGTATTCCTATTTTGCTGTATTTTTTTATCAAATAAATAGCCTTTCTGGGTATAAGAGAAAAATCGTACTGACACTTGTGTATGACAACACACCAGTACAGACCGGTTAATTATACAAAAAGTGTAGCTGAGAGCACAGCATACTGCAGCCATTTTGCCATTAGACAGCAGGGACACATTATGTTCTTATCTGTCACTGAGCCGGGCCGCTGCAGGATAAACCTCCAGATGAAGGTATGAGCGGTTAATTTGCTCCTCCTTTTTAAATATTGAGTGGAGGAGCCTGAGCATGCACAGTACGACCCCTCAGCTCATCCTACCTTTAATTCATACCCAAATCCATTCCGCTGGGACCCCGCAGTCCTGCGCTCCACCTGAACTCATAAAGGGCTTAATTGAATCCATTATTGGCTTAATTGCCCAAATGAAGTGCTTTATCAGACTCCGGCCTTTGATGAGTTTCTTTGCCACAGACCCATCAGCTTGAAAGGTAAATACACAAACTCGGACACAATCTCGCTCATCATATCTGGAGTTATTATGGCTGTTAGGTTATGCAGACTGCAGAAATCATGTTGCTGCCTTAGGACCAATGACACTGAAGCACATACTGTGAGAACGGCACCCAAGTGACTGGCTGCCATTAAAAATGCATTGCTGCCATTTTGGTGCCACTTAGGTTACACGTGCAAAGCTGATCTGCTCATCACTAACAGATGCTGAGGACGTCAAACCTGCTTTGATATTTCACACACACACACACACACACACACACACACACACACACACACACTCTATATAGTTAAATGCATTTCATTTAAACGTAAAACATTTGATTTTTTTTTTATAATATGAGCACAGACACTTTATGATTATAATTTTGCAAGTTATAAATAGAAGCCTAATCTCAAATGTGTTTGTAGCAAAGTAATTAACTCATGCACGGTTTAGGATTTTGAAATGAAACACTGGCCAGACATTGTTTTACTTTAAAGTCACCGAAATGCCAGTATCTTCAGTGGCTCGTCTCACAGGTGTTTCTGCTGAAAAGAACAGGTTTATTTCTCTCTCTTTTCCCACTTTCCCCTCCTGTCCCTTCTCTTTCGTCTGCTATTCACTTTGAGTGCAATAGCATTTGTTACACAGATGTGACCAATATGGAAATTCAGCATCAATTAGAGTCTCGGGCGAGTGTGCCAAATTGACTGACAACAGTGCTGAAGCAATTTGCAGGCCAACTGAATGCATCTATGAGTCCTCAAAGGCAGTTTGCTTTGGCGGATGTTCATTCTGGGCCCAAGATAGATTCTGACATTATTAGACCTGCCTCTTGAGTTTCAGTAGCTTGTGCTAGGTAGAATAAATATTACCATTTGGCTTCCACAGCTGAGAAGTGTGGGTTGGGCTTGACTGATGGCAGGTAGAAATGAAGTCCTAATTTGGATTGAACGGTCTTGGAATTCAAGCGTGTTGTTCAATGACCTGTTACAATATCTTAATAAAGCAGCACTAGACAATAAACACTATCAAAAAGTTAATCAAACAATACGTGCTATGCTTTTAATGCAAAGGTGTCAGATTGCAGCATGGTTAATAGAAGATTATTAAATATTAGGTAGCACTTTACACTCCAAAAACACTCCAGTTTTGTATGTATGGAATAATTATAGTAATTCCTGGTATAGTATTATAATTATAGTAATACTGGGTAATAACTACTGTATGTACTAACCCTAAAATTCCTCCTAAATTTAAGTACATGCAAGTGCACAAACTAAAATAAAGTGCAACAAAATATGATGGAATATCAACATAACATCATTATTATATAAAATAGTGTCATGTTTACTTTTATACTTTGTGTATATGTATTTTAAATGTTAATTATAAAAGCAGGGTTTTTTCATTAGTAATACTTTAAAAATAATAATATATATATATATAAAATATAATATAAAATAATAAAAGCAAAATTCCTAATGGCCATTATATAAATGGGTCAAACAGGAAAAGGGTTTAACTATAAATAATAATAATAATTTCAATGTAATAGTTTGAATTTAATATTTTAGTTTTTTTTTTCTGAGCCAAAAATAAGTCGAATACATTTTTCCCTTTATTCATCTAAAATGTCATTCAGTGTAACAATCATATTTACAACAAAAATCAGTGTATGACACATTACTTTACTTTCACCCAAAACACTAATTATATATATTTTTAATTTTCCGCTATCCTAGGTTTGCTATTTTAGCTATTTAAAACATTACTCCAGTCTTAAGTGTTACACGATCCTTCAGAGATAATTCTAATATTCTTATTTGTTGCTAAAGAAATATTTCTTATTATTATTATCATTAGTGTTGTTTTGCTTAATATATTTTTTATTTTTTTATTTTGTGGAAACATTGATACAGCATTCTTTGATGAATATAGTATTTAAATGAGTATGAAATTTAAAATAAAGTAATAAATAACATAAAAGTCTTTACGTACTGCCTCTAAACAGTAGTGTATTTATGTGTCTTATGTATTTGTGTATGAAATATTTTTTGCACCTTCTGACTTTATACCCATTGCTTCTGTGCACTTTCACAACTTCCTAGTTGTGAGTGTTGATTGTCTTTTAAGTCAGTTTTAGTTCAGCTCCACAGGTGTTCCATTCCATCTGAACCGTCCCACCTACTGTACTTTCTATTTACCTCTAGCAGCTCTCGGTAGAATATCCCCTATTGCTCTGAAGGGCAGTTCTGTGTCAAGGATCTCTCCAGGGGGTCGTGACGACACTGTCATCCCTTGCAAGATAGATAGCATGCTTAATTCAGCATTCTACGTCTCTGTCAGAGCCTCAGCATCCATCATCTCAGCACTGGCACTTTAAATCTGTTACATCAAATTAACCTCGTGACTTGCGGCTGAGATTTTACGTGATCAAATTGGTTTTGTCTCCATGACATATATGACTGTGCCCATCAAGCCACCGACTGCCAGTGCTTCAAAATAGCTATCGGTTTCATAAAGCAGGTGATCAAATGAAAAGGTTTCATTATTTTCACAATATCTGTAATGCAATCTGTATCGGGTGTCAAACAATAAAGTGTGTAGTGCTCAAATGAAGTGATATGTGAAGAACACACTTTTCATACAGCGGAATGACTGCAGTGTCAGTATCTCTGATGCAGAAGGCAGATAAATTGCTCTGGCCGCTTGGTGTTGCGCTTGCGGGGATGATGTGTGACAGCTCGGGGAAGGTTTTTGTTCAGGAGTAATTGCTCTCAGGCCTCTGTGCTGAGGTATAGAAGATCCATATTCAAATAAATCATGCCGGGATTAAGCAGCTCCTTCTCAGCTCACTGAGAGGGAGAAAAATGAGGGGAGGAGGGTTTATATATTAGACGAAGTGTACACGTATTTGTGTTGATTATGTGAGCTGGACTTATGGAGGTTTTGTGTGTGGATTTGTGGGTGCTTCATTCTCACAGGCTCCTCTGTGGTTTCGCTGAAAGCTGCACACTAATTGTGACCTGTCATTGTTGAGAGGTGTGAGTGACAAGCTTTCATCTCTAGACTGGCTGTTAGTGGCCCGCCTGCAGGGACCACTCAATCACAAAGAGGGCCTACTTCTGAAGTAAACGCCCATTTAGTGTTTCAGGATGACCCGTCAGACATGTGAGCATTACAGCATGTTACACATATGCGGTATATGCTTGCACATCAAAATCTTCTGCGAATCAAAAGTCGTTTGTCAAGATTTTTTTACCCCAATATTAAACAAGAAAACATTTCAGTGACCATATAATAATGATATTATTTATTTATTTAATCAATCATATTTTGTGTTAGATTTATTTTTTCCATTTCTAATTGGTAAATTACTGGATCATTAATAAATATTTTAAAACTTGTGAAACCTTAAAAAATAAGATAAAAACATGATTATTATTATTATTATTATTTTAAATGTTTTATTATTGAAAATATACTAACAATCATTTGTTTTGTTTTATTTTATAAAAATTAATTCAATTTAGAAATATTACCATTGCAATAGTGTTATTGTACTCTATGGCTTAACTTGTTATTATTGTAACTAGTTATTATAACAATTTTAATATAATAATATTTAATATTACTATTGTGATAATACTGTTTTACTCTAAAATAAAATATTGTATTTAATAATGATAATAATAAATTTAAAGAGCAACAGCAAAACTGCATTAATCTGTCTTATTTACAATATTTGTATTATTTAAATTCTAAATATGAAATGTATATAATGCAATAATATACTGTGAATACAAATAAATATTTGGTGACACTTTAGAATCGGGAACACTAATTCACTATTAACTACAACATTTTTTCCTCAATAAACTGCTAATTTGCTGCTTAAAGGTAGTTACGTTTAGGTATTGGGTAGGATTTGGGATGTAGAATAAGGTAGTGCAGAATAAGGCACTAATATGCTTAATTTCTACTAATAAAAGGCTTATATTCTAGTAATATGCATTCTAATATGCAACTAGTTAAGAGAACCTAAATTAAAGTGTTAAGGAATATTTAATAATAATAATAACCCTCCACTCTCAGAAATAATAACCTATTAGGTTCAAACATGTACTCTTTAAGTACCTTGAAGGTACCTTGAACTGTACCTTTTGAAAATGTACCACCCTAGTGACAGCTTTTGTACCTTTTTTGTAAATGCTCTTTGTTCTTAATATGGCGTGTTAGTGCCTGTCTGTAATGTCTCTGTTTTCTCAGCATGCCCTACACATATAAGGTCTTCCCCACAGTGGCTCAGTGATGCCGAGGTCCACCTTTGGCACTTGGCGCAGCTGAGGGCTAAAAGCTGTAAACAGTCAATGATGCTTGAGGAGGCAGCACACTATTTCATTAAGAACCAAGAGTATGCAAACTTGTATACAGTATAATCAGTGCAATTATCTTACTTGTACGCACAGCTTTACACGTGCACATTGCATTTTACATATAAGGAGAAAATGAGAGAACAAGTTTATATAACAAGAACCTAATTTTTCTGATGAAAAATCAGACTGTCTGGAAAACTTACACCTACACTATTCCAAGCTCATTATCTTCAGCTGAAGCACAGCGAAAGCTCTCAAAACCTACTCAAAGATAACCTTGACAGACAGAAACAAATGCCCGAGCCTCACAGAACTACCAACATGACTGATAAAAGACCAGCGCGACCGTGATGTTGACCCACGCAGCAAGACAGACAGCGCGTCGTGCTGTTCTTAAGGGAACTTTCTGCACAGAACCTTCAGTTCTCGCTCGTTGCCGTTGGCAATATACTGTAACCGTTCTAAATTATGATCCCTCATGAACCAACAATATGCACTGGTTGACTGATCTTGGTGTTACATCACACAAAAGGAGGACGTTGGGTCTTAAGGGAGGGATATGCATTTTTGAATATCTGTCTGAATGTCCCAAGTCACCAGTTTATGGAGATGAAAAAATATGAAGCGTAATATCATGATGTAGTTGGTTACAAGACAAGTTTTTACTTTTTACATCATCTCATTGTGGCCCCTATATTTTGCCTGTTTACTGAAGAATAACCACTTTTCAAACAGCAGGCGCCACACTTAGGCAGCCTAGAACTGTCCTTCATATTCTTGATACAGCTGAGATGTAGTTTTCGCATGAATAATGCAACAACATTCTTCTTCTGTGAACAGATATAAAAAAAATGCATGAGGCATCTCTGTGGATGAGTTGAAAAGCTTTTGTTTAAATCTCATTGTTTGGAGGTTAAATCTCCTCCATCTCTCAGCCCAAATGGAGAGCAGCATGATCGGTTCAGTGCGAGCCAGCTCAGAGTCTGCTCTCATTACTGTTCATATGCTATCTCACACAGACACACGCAGAGGAGACCCCCACTTCCCAGTCCCCTACAGTGAGCTGCACGATCGGGATCAGCGCATATTCAATTACTATGAAGATCTTTGATTTGCGACGTAACATGCAAGAAAATTGCTTCTCCTTGGTCGCAAAAAGGAGAGCCTGTCTGTCTGACACTGATGCATGCAGATAAGCACAATGACACACACACACACTCACACCCTCCAAAGAACCAGATAATGTCAGCCCTACATGAAGAAGTGCATGATTTTGTTTTAGATGGAGTGCAGATCTGACACAGAAAATCTATATACCAACTGCAAAAGATCATTGTATATATAAAAAAATGATAATAATAAAAACAACAATAATAACAATTATTATTGTTATTATTATTATAGCACATCTTAAATAAAATGTTGTAAAATAAACACAATCAATATGTATGGACTGATCAATATGTACAATATATGTAATATACATTTGATATTTTATACCAATAGCTACAGATGATCATAGAGTTATTGAAACTTCTGAAACCACAAAATGAATAGTGAATTTAAAATGAATTTACTTATACTGGCACCTCCAGCTGTTATATTCCAATTTATATTTAGTATAAATATCTGTATGTATACAGGGGCCTTTAAAAAATGTTTTGCACAGGCAAAAACACAAAAATCAAATTCATTGAGCCAAAAATATATTCTGTTATTTATTCATCATAATGTTATTTCGAACCAATAAGACTTCTGTTCATCTTTAAACACAAATGAATAAACAGTATATTTTCTATATGTCTTCCAACAAAATAAATTTGCCTAAAATAAAAAAAAATATTTGGGTAATATTTTCTGAGAAATATTCTGTATTAATCTGATGATCTGGCATTTTGAAATGAGAAAGGTTGCTTTTTTGAACACAATATATTTACTTAAGAAGCAGCTATTAGTACTGTATGTAACAAAATTATTTTTTAAGTAATATATGTTGAATTAATAATTTTCCTACAGCGTTTAGAAATTGTTATTTTTGATTTTAATTATCAAAAGAAAATACAATTATAGAAGTTTAAAAGCAAGATAAACTATTTGGCTATTAGCTGTACGAATTCAAATTAAATGATCATGCTTTAAGGACATTTAGATATTATAAACTATGGAAAAATAGACAAAAATGAATCCTTAATTATTGCTCATGCTGTGTAGAAAACAAACATACATGCATATGCACAACTCCTACAGAAGCAGGCCTTGTCATCTACTATCCCTGAGGCAGAGGACATGGTAATGAGTCTGTTTCCATCCCAACCTGGCTGTTCATTATTGTTTACATTTGTTTAGCGTGTCATTGCGTTGCGTTCAGACACTTGTGCAGTTATGTAATCTGGCTCATTAGTGAGGTTTGAGGATGAGTGGAAAGGTGCTACAGACAAAAGGGGCTCTGAATTCAAAACTAACCTGGGCTGACACGAGAGAAACAACACAGCTTAAAGCAATAGAGCTAAAACTAAATCCAAGACACTCCGCTAGTTTCCCACAATGCATTTTTACATTTCCTCAGCCCATGCTATGAGCGACCGTGACTTCTGAGAAAAGATTAACTTTATGCAAACGAGCAGTGATTGTGGCGATAACCAATAGAAGTGAAGATACTGGAGCTCACATGATCTGTCTCCTGTCAGATGTCGTAGTCAGGTATCAGAAAGATGGAGGACATGTTATTAATGTGAATGATTTCACAGTTTTGTATGATTTGTATCAGCCTATATTAAGAAATGATGTTTGTAAAACCGTGTCAGAAATTCTGAGTGAGTTTGAGTAATGTATTGATAATAGTTTGTCTCGTTTATAATATGATGCATTGCACATGTCACGGATTTGCTGGTGATGTCGCCGTCTCGCTTCTCAACGGGACAGAGAGGCTCGGAGACAGGAATTCCATTGAAAGATTATTTAATAACAAAACAACAAAGAAGGCTGACGAAGGCGCGCAGACCGATGCAGACGAACACACAACATTACGTACTTTAACAACGGACACAGAACAATACACGGGGCGTGGTATATGAAGACACCTGGACTAAACAGCTGACAGAGAACAACATACTAATGCAAGGGGAGGAGCTACAAATAAGGCAAGGACATGAGGTAACAGGTACTGTATGTAAACAAACACAGAACACAAGTACAGGGAATGCCTAAGGCCTTACAGCAGACTGCTGCAATTTATATTCAAATGCTTTTCCTTGCAGATTGTTTGTTTTTTGTGCTTGTGATTTGTGATTTGACTATGGCCATATGCGTAGCCCTCCAATAAAGTTGCAGCAGCATGAATGCCCACTTGCGACAAACTTTACAACTACCTGGTGATTTCTAGTGATAAACTCTGTCAGTGTGAACGGGGTGAATGCATCAAATATCTACAATGTGTAGTGTTGGGGGATGTCAATTGTTTGTCACACTGTCCAACTGGTTTTTAGCAGAGATTTTCAACACATTGTTAGCTGCAAGATGCATGATACAGAGTGCACAGATGGAAAGATCCTCAACATATACAGTCAGGTGTCAGGCCAAATGAGTTGGACTTACGCTTGTGCCCACCAACCAAGCTAAGTGTCTCTGGAGAGCATGGACTATTTGCTGTCCCTGAAAACACACAAACTCAATCCAATACATGAAGAGTAGGCATGTTTAAAAAGTATCAGTACTTTGGTCAATACTAAATATTAAAACAGAAATAGATTATTTCAACACTTAAGTTACTTAATTGAGAAATACTTGTCATTTCAAATAAAATGTATGTATATATAGATGTGTGTATGTACTGTATATATATACACTATATTACCAAAAGTATTCGCTCACCTGCCTTTACTCATTCTATGAACTGAAGTGCCATCCC
>JAUCNO010001053.1:13837247-13849839 GCA_032353835.1 Enteromius viviparus
GACACCGCTCAGCAGTATTTTGAAAGTGATTGCAGTACCAGTTTTGGCCATTTCTTACCTAATGCTCCTTTAATGTGTAGTTCATCCATGAAGTCATGAATGAAAGACTCTGAACTCATGTTAGTTCCTGATAATTCATGAGCTGTTACTGCAAGAAGTAAAGCATAATTCATGCATTAATTTATGCATGAGTTCATGGTAATTGATATACTCTTACCGCAACGTGTTACCAGAAAACTTACTCTTTAATCACTTGCTGTCACCTACTGATGGTTTAGTTCATTGAAAAAAAAGATCCTTTTTAAGGATCAATTTAAGACTGAGTCTGACTGAAATTGCATCAGATTACGGTTCAAGGTTTTAAATGAGGTTATTTTTCTAACAAAAATGCACCAGTTCTTTCCAGGGTGGCTTAACTAACCCACCATGTGGAGCACGTTGTTGTTAGGATGGGTGCAGTTTATGGACAATGCACCCTATAAATTTTACATTTTAAAACTTTCACCATCTGAACTGTTGAGGGAGTCTTGTGATGTTTATTGCCCTGCATGGAAATTATGGGGAATGTGTTAAATCACCTTCAGATTTATTGAAATATCTTTTTATTAGGTGGCGACCAGTGTTGTGTGTGTGTCATCAAATCCCCAAAAATGGATCACAAGCATTCCGCTTTAGTGTTGATACACTTTTATGTTAAATTTGTTCCTTTTAAAATAATTATTCGTAAGATTCATTCATGAACAACACACACACACATTTAAAATAATTTCTTTATTAAAATGACAATCATTTGCCATGTATTAAAATTTTATTTGAGTTTAGATATTATTGCTTTTTTTTCAAAAACAACTGACATTTAAAAGCCTCTTGCACTTTGACAGCCTTTGATAAGAGCTGCACCCAGGTCACATGGGCTTTTTACTTACAACACCATCTCTGTAAAAGAAAAAATATATAACATGAACAAACACAACTTCATATTGCATGAGTATTTTTCTGGGTTATATTGAAAACTGTTCATCAACATTTATTTGAGTGTCATTATTAGGCATGATTAATACAGAAAAAATATTTTTACCGTTGCAGCACCCCCACTGGCCATTTGCTGACTTGCAGCAGAACTGCTCAGTTGGGCAGTAGACCTCTCCGTCGCAATGGAACTTCTCAGTCTGACTCTGCCATTTGAGAGCCTGGTCAAAGGTCAAAGACTAAAAAAAATGAAAGAGACTACATGAATAAACACATGACCAGATGTTCAAAGCACCCAGAAGTCACTTCCCATAATTTTCCCATTTTATAGATAATGACTGAAATTAAAGTGACTCAACGGCTTCAAAAGTCACATGCCCTTTTATTGCATACGGTTTATTATTTGCACCCACTACTACTGCCAGAAATGGTGATTAAAAGTCACACGACTGTCATACATGTAGGTCATTGCGACGGAGTGGTTTTCCCGCACAGTCCATAATCTGCACTGACTGTGTCAGATAAGTGATGGTCCCATGGGACCAGGATTGAACTGCACTGTTTTCATGATAGGACGCAACGTAATGAGTTGCATTACAAGTTGCGTATCTTGAGTTACTGGTTGCATACTTTGCATTACTTTGCCGTCATATACAGTTCTGACTCACCTGGGGTGTCTGGATAGCTTTGGTGGCCAGTTTGGGAACAGATGGCATACTTATCCACCCTCTCAAACAATGGGTCGATGTGGAATCACAGTGATAACCGTGACGACAGCAATGAACACCATCTCTGCAGCACTGACCCTGTGAGAGTGGACCGAATGAGCAAAGGTTAAACATGAAACTTAACATAATAGAGTTTTTTAAAAGACATTTTACTGCAATTCACTGACCATGGAGAATGGGCAGCAGTACCACACACCAAAAGGACTCCGACAGCACGTTGTTCCATCAGGACATAGAGTAGAAGAGTCACAGTGAATCACAAAATCAGACTCTGCTGGCTCTGAGAGAATCATCATTGGCTCATCTGCAGCTACAAGAGCTACCATGAGTAACACCAACACTGGAACCATCTATAAAAAAACATGAAATGAGAAATAATATTATATTATTGCTTAGCTCCTTTTTGTGAATAATAAGAGTTACCTTGCTTGCTGGGACTGTGTCTCTTCTGCTGTGGAGTGTTTTGCTGCTGGCTGTGCTGTCCCGTGATGTTCTTATCGTACCTCTTATATACACACCAATGGCTCCTCCTACTGTAAAAACAGGAAATTTGTTGAGTAAAATTTTAACCAGGACATTTAGATGCCTCTGGGTTTACGAGTTTCTGAACATATATAGAAGTACTTGTAGGATCATGATGTAATGGGAAATGAAAGAATAGGAATGACAGTAAGGTAGAAACTTATAGAGGTAGTGAGAGGATCACTTCCTCACACCCAATGCATGTATTTAAAATGTATTTGCTTTTAGAAATTAAAAATATATCATTGTAATTTAATTATTTGAATAATGAACTTTATTCCTGTTGTTACTCTAGTCTTCAGTGTCATATGATTTTTAACAAATCATTTCATCACTTTAATGTGTCCTTGCTGATTAAAATTATTAAATAAAAAATATTTAGACGGTTACATCAGATGCAGGCGCCTGGACCTACATTAACTTCCGGTCTATATTTGTTTATCGGTCTGGGGTGCGTTTCCCAAAAGCATGGTTAGCCTACTATGGTTCCGTTCCATCGTTACCAGCATAGCTTAAAGATTCAGTGTTTCCTGAAAGCATAGTTTAAACGAACATTTGCAATCAACGTCACAAATGTATGTGGTTAGAACTACAGCTTTGGACCTGTGGTTAGAAGCATAGTTTCTAATATGTGGGCTTGGGCACAAGAAGCAAACTAACATGCATTACTATCTAAATATAAAATACGTTTTAATTATGTACATTTGCACGTCCATTCTAAACGCTGTTTTTGAAAAGTGTGCACAAATGGCTAAGGGATCCCTGGAGTAGAGGGAGCCCGCGATGACTCAAAGATCAAATAAACCAAAACGACAGTGAACAAAAATAGTAAATCAGTCAACATTTGTCATGTTCAATACAGCAGCATCTTGGAGATCTCTTATCAGGGGTGCGTTTCCCAAAGGGCATAGTTATCCTACTATGGCCGCAAGTTCCATCGTTACCAGCATAGTTCAACGATTCGGTGTTTCCCGAAAGCGTAGTTCAAACGAACATTCGCAGTCAACGTCACAAACGTACGTGGTTTGAACTACAGCACTGGACCTGTGGTTGGAAGCATAGTTTCTTGTTAGTAAGATATATGGGCTTTAATAAATATGCTCTTGGGCACAAGAAGCAAACTAACATGCATTACTATCTTTATCTTCCAATCTAAATATAAAAAGCGATTTAATTATGTATTTTTTCATTTTGCGTGTTTAGCTAGTTGGTTTCAAAAACAATGCACCGTACTATGGTGGTTTATCAGCGAGTTACATCATTGTTCGGGAAACGCACCCCTGGTTGATTGAATGACTAAATTACTCACCTACTAAGACAGTGACTTGTCGCCACCTACTGGTGGTTTTAAACCACTTCCGATTTCAAAATCCATTTTTCCCCCTATATTTTGGTAATTTCTTAGCCCAAACTGATGTTTGATTAATTGCAATTTATTACATTAAAATTAATTAGATAAAACATTTTATTCACTTGTCAGCCCTAATAGGTAAGAAATGCATGTTTTTATTCAGCAAGTATACATTGTATTTCTATTTTTATCTTTTTATTCATCACAGAATCCATAAAAACATTATGCACCACTGTTTTCAACATTGATAATAATGTTTCTTGAGCATCAGCCTATTAAATATATTTATGAATCCTTTTTGGATCATTTCATTCGGAAAATTATGGCTTCTTTCTGATAACCTGATGGTTTAGCTTTAATGAGCAGAAGCGACATATCAGTGATATATGTCCCTTCTAATCAGTAATATTACTTACCACCCATTTTCTTGCATAAGTAGATAGACTGTTTCAAATAATTGACCTATTATTAAATCGGAGAGCAACAAATTTAGGACAAAGTACTAAGCTCATCGCAGCCATTGCTGTAGCGGTGGTCAAAGTAATCACTTTACTTCACTTTGCTTGTAATAAAGGCTGAGCTGTGTAGCATCAGGATCTATTGCTCATAACAGCTGTATGTCATTGTTGAAACAACATTCTGTGGAACACTGTACTCTTGCAGAATGAGGGTTTCTTGCTTCTGCACTGTCTGATTTTCTTATCAAAAAATAGACACTGGTAGGAATAAAGTGATAGTGTAGAATGATGCTGCAGAGCTGATGTAACTGTGAACCAGTGATCCCCTGGAGCAGCAGTGACCTTGAGAGTCCTCTCTTTTTCTACATTTATCCATGTACCAGAGCGGGAAGAAGGGAGAATAACAGACAGAGAAAGAGAGAGAGATGTGAAGAGAACTGCAGTGTGAAGCCTGTTGCCTAATTAGCATAACTTGAGACTATATAAAATGTGGGATTCAAAATCTAATTTAATTCCCAATTAACTAAATTATTGGATTTTGAAAACTAAGATACAGTAAATAAATCTTATGAGATATGCTTTATGCATAAGTCTGAACTATTTCTAGGTCACTAATCATATAAGTAAATATGTAAAGTGGTCACGTGACACTTTGTGCTGATGGCTGGATGTTCTTGCTTCAATTGAAACACAAGATGCTCTTTGGATTTTCTCATGCCTCAAATTCATATTTCACCTATTTTGGAAAACACAGATTATCAGGCTAATAGAATTTTCTAAGATTATTTGTAACGCATTTGTAAAATACAAATATATCACTAGTGGAATCCCACTGTATATATTTTAGAGGGTTTCTGCAGAGTGAACAGGAAATTGAATCAGCGAAAGAGTAATTTGATTGATCATGCCTGAATTCCAATGGTGCTGATATATTGTTGCTAAATAAATGAATCTAAATGATTTATATGCAGTGTAAATACAATGCATAATGTGGGGAGAAAATAAATAAAAAGATGGAAAAATAGAAATAGCGGTTCCAGACATTCTGAAGCATCTATAGGACTATATGCAGGGCGAGTAGCATATCTTTAAATGTGTAATTCATTCACTTATAATTTATTCAACAGTTAGTTCCAGTCCACTAATTTAATCGGTCAAGCAGCTTCCCAAGAGTACCGATATTTATTCGAACTACACTGTTCACTGTTTGTCTCACTTCGCTTGGCAACACACAGATCTGTTTTTTTTTTTTTTTTGCAGGGCTACTGTAGTACACCATTACCAAATGTTATTTATTCTGTATTCCTCTAGAGAGGAATCTTACTCTAGAGAGGAATCTGTTGTAGCATTTGAACCAATCAGGCACAAAGTATTTGTTACATTTAACAAATAATCTTTATTTCCGCTTTACCCAGCCTAACTCAAACTGCACTATGAGAGTCTGTGAACCATTCCCCGAAAGGCAGCTAACACCTCAGAAGGGCAAAACGGGCCTCTGATTCCATGGCAACTGACTGATAAGACTGGTTTATTGCTCGAAGTAATTTGAACAAACCAACTCTAAGTAGTACTCATTTTAAAAATACTTTTTCCTAAATTAATTTACAGTAAAACGTTCTTTGAGTGAAAACAGGATCGTCACACTATAGGCTCTTTGACCCACAAAGAGGTGTGACCTCAACATGTTTCAAAAGGCCTCACTTTTGACTTTGTCTGGATGCTGGAACCCCACCATCTCTCTCGTCTCCTGGCTAAGCCCCCGGGACCGACGCTACTGCATCGGGTGGGCCTAAATGCAGCGCAGTCTGCAGTCTTTAGAGACACTAAGATGAGGATTTAACTCCACGGCAACCCCTAAGTTTTGAGCCAGAGTTTTGCAGCCTTGATTTTTTTATTTACCCAAGATCCACGGATCGCAACAGATCTCTGTTAATAAAACTTTTGCACAAATTACATGAGTTTCTAATTCTTCTCTTTACGATTTCGACCCTTGCTGCATGTGCTAATGCAGTGATACTGTAAGAAGGTATTTTTCTGTGGACACGAAAATATCCCTTCCTAGAGTTTATATGAACTTGCACTATATGTTTGCTGAATAAACAGGTTAGTTGGTGGTAATACCGCTACAGTTACTACTGACAGCTGATATAAATAATTGCAATTAATCATAATTAATAGTAATGATTCATATAGCAACCAACAAATATGCTGTGTAGCGTCACCAAAATATATATCACCCAGTATATTTTGACCACTGTTCGGTCAAAAGTAATCTAAAAGTAATCAAAAAGTAGTGAAATTACAATTTTTGCCATGCAAATTTTCTTGTATATATGAGGGATTATATTGAGAACCAGGGATTATATAAAGATTATTTTATTTGTATTCACTCTCAATGTACTGTAGTCTCTCTGTTGGTTTGAGAGGTTTTTCTTAAAAAAAAACCCCAAAAAAACACACATTAGATGATGTTCTGTTTGATGAGGCCTTAAGTTGGGGTGATTTCAGTAAAATTCAAATGCATGTCTCACGGTGCTGTTTACACTAGAGTCAAACATTTAAATTACATGACCACGTGCTCTTTTCTCAATTTATACACATTCATTGACTTTGAGTGCAAAGTTTTCCAGCAATCGTTCTGTAATCCTTCTTTTGGTGTATTTCCGCCTGAGAGGAGAAACCGAGGAGGTTAAGCACAGCTCAGACATCTTAATGTCTAAGACACTTCAAGCTCTCTATCACTGTTTTCCTGTTCTTATTTTTTTTCAATGTTTGTCTCTCTCTCTCGTTGGCTCACCATCTCTCTTGTCTTCTTGTTCTTTGGGGTCATGTATTACATAAAAACATTTCTTCTACTGACAATATACCTCCATGGTAACAGAAGCTGTCTTCTTATTTTTGTCTCTTTATGTCTATTTAATTCGCTGTGTTGAGTTTGCTGCAGGCAGGGTCATTGTAGCACGTTAAATATAAGCACAGTTCTGTACAGATGCAACCTCATATCAACAGTGATCTGCCTTTCCCTACATCATCCTGCCTGTAGAATCTGTCCTGATAAGAGTCACCATTTCCTCCAGAGAGGTATCTTTGGAAGAACAGCCGAGGTGCAGTGTCTGTCCTAGCAAACAACAAACACACTTTTTACACAACAGTGAACCCGGCCTGGCTTCCAGAAGTACAGCCAGTTCAATGGTGAACAAAATATTGAATTTTAAAGAAAAAAGAAATGATGCGTGAAGAATAAATGGCTCAAATTAGCTGGGTTTAAAGAGCTTTTTTTATCAGAAAACCAATAGCTTGCCTCTGCAATCCTGCAAAACTTCACTCTTGTGGAGATTGCAACTGTTTCCATGGTAACACACATTCTTTGATAGGAGAATATTGCTTCAGGCTTATGGGTAGTGTAGTACTGGGATTTTTAAACTTTGGTGTATTCGAAATCATTAGGTCTTGCATACACTGTTTAATCTCTGTATAATTGTGACATTAATTGTAAAATGTACATTTTATTTGAAAAACCAATCATGCTTCTGATAAGCATGGTTTTGGCATCTACGTATGAGTATTCACTGTATTATATAGCTGTGCTGCTTGTTCACAGGAGCCAACTGATTTTTCCACCTTTGAGCACGTGTTAACACCCGCACTTCTTGAGTTTATTTTCAGCCGTGTCATTTTTCACAGGTCGCTCCTTGACAACTGTTTTTTCTTTTTCCAACACTTGCTAAGACATACATTGTGCAGAGAAGCAATAGCATGAGAGGAGAAGCTCTGTAAACCTTAATTTAGTTGCCAGGTAATATTTACAGAACAAGTCTCATAGAGTTGCTATTTTGATCCAGCAATCAGAACACAAAGCAGTTGGAACATATTTTCTCATGAATACTGTGAGGGAAGACGTAGGATGTAATCAAATGCTAAATATGGCATCGCTAAGCTGTGACCAGCAGCCTAACAGACCAATTTACAATATCACAATAACCTTTAATGTGAAGGATGTAATTTCTGCACCGTTAGCATCACAAAAAAACTGAATTACAAAAATTGTTCTCTTGATGTTTCCCCCAAACACTAACAACACCGATTTTTCTACTGTTCAGCCAAACACATATAGTCCACATTTTTAGTGGTATTGGCTACAGAAGTATAATTTAAAAAAATAATAATTTATAGTTATAAGTCATGCACCAAACCGACAGCTGGGTGAATCCCAGCATTACAAACTCGACAAAATGATTATGAATAACAAAATCGAAATGATGGCTAAACATAAATCGACTGATTTACAGCAAGTGAGTTAATTACGTATGTATTATAAGTATATAAGTTTCTTGTAGTTTTCCCAGAAATTGTGCTGTTAAACACAATTATTAACAAAAATAAACTAAACAATTAAAATGGAAACAAACAAATTGATTCTCAGTGATAAAGGATATAAAAAATATTCTCAGTGTAAAATGAGAGGGATTTATTCTTCAGAGTGTTACAGTGTATTGGTTACTGTGTTAAGATGTTTGAAGAAACTAAGCAAGGTTTTATAATGCTTCAGAACCACAGTGTTAGCTTTTGGGAGGATAAACCCACAAATTGCTTTCTTATAGTTGTCTCTGCATATTAAGCTGGAAAAGATAGAATATTTTAACACCTGCAAGGATTTGTGATTCAGCAATGATAAAATCACTTTAGTCTTCTGTTTGAACAGTAAAAACAAAAACTTAGAAACCTAACAAAGCTTAGAAACCTAACATATTCCACTGAGTTGCAATCATCTCCTGAAAAAGTATGTGGCTCCGACATGCCGGGGAGGTTGATTATGACTGTCTTTGCAACAATATATGCACAATGTTAAAGTGTAAATTGATCTACCGTGTTTTAGCAGACCCTAGACAGGGCTATGTTGTTGTAGAGGTTGTGTAAACCCTGTAATATGCAAGGTTTTCACTTTTCTCTTCTACCAGCATTCTGTTTAATCACAAACATAACTTTAGCCTTGTGGAAATCAAAGCAGTATGCGAATCAAAAGAAAAGAAAAGAGAAATGAAATAAAGCATAGACACCTTGGATATTGCTCACACAGAAAGAGACAGACATATGGGGATACAGGCAGAGGCTTATAACTGTGTTTGTGTGATTGTAAACAAATTGAATGTAGGGTACCTGGACACTTTCATTAGGCTTGCCATATTTCTTTCTAAATTGTTAGCCATAAAAGAAACAAAACATGTCAGATGAATTTATTATAATTTATATGTTACAATAGACTTTATGTGTTTGGAGGGTCCAAATCATGTTTTCCAAAACACCAAGTGTAAGAAAGAGAGTTTTATAAAGGATGGAGCTTCTACGACCACATGTGTTGCAAGTCTAGTGCTTTCTGATCTTGTTCTTGACAGGCTTTTATTTTGAAGTTCTTGGTTTGTGTTTGACTTTTTTGTTCTCCTTGATCCTTCCCTGATAGTTTTCCAGTGTTTCATGTGTGTTAATTAGTTTTCAGAGTATGTTTAACCCTCCTGTTCTTCCTGCGTTTGTCTTGCATTGTTTGATGTAATCTGGGTTTTTTTTTATTTATTTTTTTTACTTTTTTTAATAATTTGTATGTGTTTGATGTATCTTGTTTTCCCCCCTTGCCTTTTAAACAGAGATGAATAATATATGGATGGCATATCATTTATCTGCCCTTTTTTCTATTTAGCTTTTCCCTTTCTTTTTTTCTTTAAAACCAAGTCTGTGATGTTTACATCTGTTGGTCACTACTCTTTTTGTATGTTATTTTTATTTGTTGTTTTTTTTGTATGAGCTTGTGTTTCTGAACTTCATCCGTGAGGAATAGATGTGAATGGAGCTTGATGATTGAATCTAGGATTTCTCTCTTCTATGCATTTCTTATAATGAGCATTATACTTTAGTCAAGATCCATATTCTTATTAAACCTTTATTCCAAAAGTTTTACATGTTTCATGCACATTAATTGGAATATTCCAATATACAGGTATAATATATATGAACAATCTTTTCTGGTTATTCTGTTGTGTTCTTTCCATTTATTTTGCTGTGTTTTAGAGATGTAGTCAATTCATATTTTCACTGATGTCTTCTGCAAAAGCAGACCAGTAGCAAGAATATGAATTATTCCAGTAACTCTTTTAAATACTGTTATATTACGCTGCTTCCGCTCTTCTGTATGATTTGTTTAATTCATTTATTTTAACATATGTCATAAAATATCTTTATGAGCAATTTATCTGAACTGATCTGAAAATTCTGGTTCAAGAGGAACAAACTGCATCACCAAGCACTTTTTTCAAAAACTTTACAGTAAAGTAGAGGCCTTTGATTTCATATCAAGATTTTTAAGATTTTTAATACTGTAAAAGTGAGTGGTGTGTTTATCCAGGCCTCCACGTACTCATCCAAGTTGTTTATGCCAACCTTATGCTGCTGGAAATGGGAATTAAGCACTGCAAATACACTGCATAAAAGATTGCAATGAAGGGAAAGTTGTTATCTGCCTATGCACTGTCAAACTACTGCATGTCTCACAGGGTTTCACTTAGAAAATGAATCAGGGTGTTTGTGAACTCATATACTGTATGTGTATAACTTGTCCATTTTCTTCCATGTGTATGGCCGAATGAGTTCCCATTTGCATGCTAATAATGCTTTGACAAAAAATGCACAATTCACAATGTTGCTATTTAGTAAATGTGGTTGAAATCAAGGTCTAGCTGTTCTGTTTCAGTGAATACTGTTTCTTAGTTGTGTAACTGGGCCTCGGTGGATATAATTGTAGTAATTAGCTAAACATCTAAACACACAGTATACACATCTAATCACAGTTTCATTTCAGCCGAAAGCTCACAGGAGTACAAATGCTCTGCTTCCTCTGAGATCTCTGTTGTTGCCTTCTAGAAGCTCTTTGACAACTATTTGTTTAATAGCTGACACAGAATGGAGACATCAAATATCTGCTTAGGGAAAATACTAGGACAGGCATTGAGTCATAAATCAATAGCGTGAAATACACAATAACATACCATAACATAACATGTGAGTTACAGAAACTGGTTAGCTGGTCCCAAAAAACAAACAAAAAACAAACTGGTTGCAAACTGAAGCCACAAACTCAGCTGGATGGCTTAAAGAAAAATGAATCGAAATAGAATTACAGTTCTGTTCAAAATCACAGATCAGGCCTTGGTGCTTGTCTTTCTGCCTCCTTGCAGGGGAGATGTAGTGGAAATGGTTGATTCCTCTGAACACCTGCCTTCTGGCCCAGTCGAGTCTCAGAGCAGCTTCTGCTCAGCTGCATGCTGCCGATGTTAATCAGTCATTCATTTAATGCATGCTAGCATGCCTCATAGCTGTGGGAGGTGGAGTCGTCCCTAGAGCAAAAAACAAATGGTAGGATTGACATGGCAAAAAAAATATGCCCCCCCCCTCCTGTTACTGCAATTGCATATACTCGAAGCGTTGAGAAGTTTTATGGAAGAGTTGACCCGCTGAGAATTGAAAAGATGTGTTTGTGCATCTATATGTGAAGATTAGCTTATTTTGTTTCTCAAAAGTTTCAGTTGACCTTGTGTCAACTTCTATACCCCACTCCGCCTCAATGTTGTTTATGAGGGAATTTAGATTTCATCTGGAGAGTTTCTGCTCATGCACAAGTGTGTGTTTATAGCTGCTGATACATGTTCTTTTTGAATTGAAAATGGCCTCTTGTGTTAAAATGCATACGTTTTCTTCACTCACACTACAAAATGGTATGTTTAAACATTTAAATGAATGATTCATGTAATGTTTACACAGATCCTGAAGGCTGTTTAGGAATTATAGATTACTCGGTAACTGCTTGTCTATTATTAGGCTGACTATGAAAGCTGTTATTTTCCTTTTTTATGAACAAAGATGTTGTGCGTGTGATTCTGTAGAAGCTACTTTGCTGTTATTAAAAAGTAACTTTTACATTTTGTTCTGAAGTTTTTGTTATTAATCTTGTAATTAATCTGTATTAATTAATCTATTAATCTGTATTTTGTTGAAATATTTTCCAACCCGACAATGTGTAATTCTTCAGTCTTGATTCCTCCCATTAATTTAAAACGTGTTCAAATCCCAGGTCCGAGTTGTAGGTGGTGGGAGTGAAAATCCAGCACTCTCTCCACCTTCAATACCACGACTGAGGTGAGAAAATACCCCAACTGCTCACCAGGCACTGCAGCACTGGCTGCCCACCGCTCTGGGTGTGTGTTCACAGTGTGTGTGTGTATGGGGTTGTTCACTTCTCAGCGCTGTGTGTGCACTTGGATGAGTTAAACGCAGAGCACAAGTTCCTAGTATGGGAAAATATACCATTAAAAAATAATAATAAAATAACAATAATAAATATAAAACAAATAAATAAAATAATATAAAATGCAACTTTGTATGTCACACTTCTGGCTTTTTTTCCCTCAGCATTACCAGTTATAAGGTATATGTTTTGCAAATAACATGGTTTCGAGAGGATCGTGAACGCAGTAATCACCCGCGGCTGGCAGCCGATTTCCTAATCAAGCACGTCCAAT
>JAUCNO010001053.1:13863612-13889267 GCA_032353835.1 Enteromius viviparus
GTTTTGGCATCTCGAAGCGAGATTCCTATTCGTCGGTCACCGACGTGACGTCAGAGTGACCGACTGAAAGGGAACTGTATTTTATTAAAATTTTTAAAGACATGTTTTGAGACCGAAAGCCTGTATGCGAGGGAGTGAGAATGACCACTAATATTCAGTGATTCTTACCTGAAGAGATAAACCCCCTCCCCTAATGGCCCATTAGTAACTGTGACTGAGGCAGGTAATAAAGAATGTGATTAGATTGAAAAAAAAAACAGTTTTTTAAAGTGATTTGTTTTTTTTTTTATTTACAATACAGTTTAATTAAAATATACATAATGAAGGTCAAAGACACATTATTGAGCACACTGATCTAACTACAGAGTCAAAAGATTAAACAAATTTAATAATAATCTCCCAACTTAAAACCACACATTCAGTTAAAATTTCACAGTTATGATATGAGTTAGAACTTTTATCCAATATTTTCATAGCCTACTTATAGAGTCTTTCTATTGATTGTAAAGTAGTCCCACCTGTCTGTGTCAGTGAGGCAGTAACTCATGTGTAAAAAGATCATAGCATTAATGTATAACTTTGAGACCTCAGTGTTTAAATTATTCCTAATATGTCTTAAATTACATTTAACTCTACTCCCAACTTTCTTTCTTTTTTTTTACTTTTTTAAATGTGAGCTTTGAGCTTTTCTAGGTCTTTTGAGTGTGAGCTGTGACTCAAGTATTAAACCTAAATAATTATACTCGTGGACTACTGATTTACCTTCAACTGTAGCATCTGGATCCAGATCTATTTGCCGACATCAGGCAGGTCATTCATATACAGACCCTTATTGTGAAGCATTGTATTTTTTCTCACGTGCAGAGCAACAGCATAATTAAATGTATTGCTATGATCTGCACACCTCCCATTCCCCTCATTTTCATCTTCTTAACTTAATAAGGAATTTACATTACATTTGCATAAATTAGGATTATGGTTTTCTCTGGTTTGTGTGTATATTTTGTTCACATGCCATCATCAATCGACCGTGTGCAAACTATAAATCAGAAGTCTGTAGTCAAAAAGCCTTCAGTCTTCCTTACGTGAGCCATTACTCACTCTGTCATGGGCGGATCCATGCTGCCGACCGGACTACAGAGTGTAGCACTCATTTGTGAATCATTCAAGGGTCACCGGAGGACCACGGACAACTATTTATGGGTAGTTGTGTAAAAAAGGATTAATGAGAATTAACGGTTAGCTTTCCCAGAAATAACAGATCTCTTTGGTGGTAGTTTTATTTTGTGACTTGAATGTTGTGTTAGTACCGTAAGGCCACCGTGCAACATTAACAGGGATATAGAAACACATAAAAAAAGGAAAAGTGATGAGGAATGCGTCCTAGAGCCAGTCTGAGTGTGTGTCTGCAACCAATTTTGGCACCTGAAAGAGATACTGATTATTTTGCAATTACTTTTCACCTTGAGCCAAAGAATGTACTGTGTTGCAAAGGATCGGTCCTTCTCTCACGTCCAATCACATTTTTTGTCTTCTCTGCTTTTGCCTGCAGTGTCTGTTTATGAGTTCACGCATGCTGCTTCTACCTGTTCTCAAATGCTCTCTGAAGTGATGAAGTGTTTTATCAGCCTGAACTGCACATAAAGAAGACATGACATGAAGAACATGATACTAACAAGATGTTAATTCAACAGCTTCTAGGGTATGAACAAAATCAACTCCAGTGACATAGACGTAACAATCTGCTTTAGGCACAGAGAAGCAGATCATTTAGAAAGCCAGTATACTGCGGTTTTATAAACAACTGCTCTTGTTCCTACCAGATATACTTCTTATTAATACACTGTGTCAGGGAAAACTCATACGCAGGTTTAGGTTCGTTTTAAGGGTTTTAAGTGATTTAAGTGTTTTAAGTGATTCTAATCATTTTTGTTTATATTTATAGCTTCCAATAAACTTTAAAGCAAACTGAGGTCATCTGATTGGAGTATGGTTTACTCTAATTTGCTTAGAACTTGCATTTCAAACTCAAAAGTTCACCAGGTTTGTTTTCATTTCTTATTTGCATTATGCAAGATATTTTTAGCCGTTGTTGTAAAGTAATAATAACACGCAGACGAGAAGATGAGCCAATTATTTTATTTTTATGGAGAGGACACAATAAGGAGCATATTAAAAGGTATTGTAAAGTGCACACAGACTCTCAAAGGTGTTCTTTCAGTGTTCTGCACAAATTAAGTCCAGACTGCCTTGCAGTGCCACATGAAAGTAGACAGGAATTTAATATAATTGTATTGTAAAAAAAAACTCTATAGAATTTTTATAATTGTAATTAAATATAAAAACTCATTTCGTTTTTAATATGTACATTAAAATTATTATCCTATAAACTAATATAAACACTAAATTAAATAATCATCTTAATGATCATTTAGATGAACAGGGATGCCTGCTGAAGTGCTTCTATTAAGTGTTAATATAATACAATATATGCATAATATATCTTTTCAGTGTGTTTTTCTATTTACAGCCCATGCCTGAAAAGATCTGAAAAGGGAGGGGGGAAAACTGAAAACATCAGTTATGAATTCCACCTTTCACTAGGCTACACATTATGGACTACACAGCTTGTAAATATCCTCAGCAAGATCAATGAAAGCAAGATCATGTATTGTAAAGAATGAGATCAGGCCTGGATCTAGTTTTCCACAGAGAGCTGTATCAAACAATGGATGGTGTTTCTGCGCCGTCTAAAGATTTCAGTAAAGATGGCTGCCCGGTGGGGAGCAGCAGCTATATGCGAGAGTTCAGATTAATTCTAATGATCGGTGCGGGTAAATAATGCATGACAAAGGCAGCCTGCAGTCTCTGCCAGACTCATGGTAAGCTGGTTAATTGTGTTGATGTGACACTCCCACATAAACATGTGTTCAGAAGTGTGATACTCTTTAAACCAGACCTCCATTCTTCTCACCCTTGGGTTTTAGTCCCACTCTGTCTTACTGCTGTGCTGTGGTGAATGATCGTAGATCAGATTGCACACACCCGCTTGAAGCTTTTCTGAGTATATTACTTTCATTCTTTTTGGGACTTCCTTCTCTCTGGGCTGTCCATAGGCATGTCCATTAAAAGAGTATTGGTGACAGCTTTTAGCAGTGAGGTTCATTTAACACTGGAGGATTTAAAAGTTTATGCATTCTCAGTTCCAGCCATTGGACACCTTTTTTTTTTTCCCATTTTCCTTTCTCCCCTATTTCTCATCTGTCCTCACTGTGTCTCGTCCACTGTTCCCTGAGGATTTCCAAATGCGATAATCCATTTCCTCCCAGTCCTTCTCCAGTGTGTTTCTGGCTCTTATAAGCTGGTTGTAGACCACCCTGACCACTAGTTAGGCTGAGAGACATCTTGATAGACAAGCTTCCATATCATTGTCATAACAGAACTTCCTGTCTCAGTGGACTTCTTAAGGGAGTGTTGTAGACGGGGTTGAGATAAATTTTAAAATTAAAAAAATAGGCTCCTTTTCAGTTCGTCAAACTGAATTTGAGACGAATTGGAATGACAGAAATTGAAATGTACTGATTTACAATTCACAAAACTCTGACACGTTGTGGGAAATTATGTTTTCTTCAACTGTTTTCCATAACTGAAAGTTAATCTAATGTGCCCCTAAGGCTCCTAATATTGTTTTGCATTGTCTCTCTAAAACAGAAGCCTACTCTACTCTGATTGGTCAGATGGCCCAGTCTGTTGTGAATGTTGTACTGCATATAGCGGCCTTCAGTAAAATTACGTGTTTGAGGGTGGGGTCACTGCTGGCCAACTTAGAACATAGACAGGAATTATGTAAGCGTGTTACCTGTGACGTGTAGCCATCATATACGTGAAACGGGATTTCAACTCGTTTAGGCTGTATAGAATCAATTCTTTATTTGGGGAGACAATAACTTATTTATTGTGCACTTTCAGATTTACATCTTTGCAGAACGTTTGCATTCACAGCTACATTACACACGGCATGAAATGTACTGTAACGTTGGCCATTAGTGCCGTTATTTTTGGCACTATGAGTCGATTTATTCATTCTAAATAGTGACCATGAATTTACAAAAGCAAAAGTATGCTAAAAAAGTGTACTACAAGTATGCTTACAATGCTAAAATACATTGTTTAAAGTCACACAATTTTATATTTGAAGGGATAAACTATAAATTCTGTCATAATTACAGATTTTTCTGCTGTTGAACACACACACACATAACTTAAAGGCTTAATTGCCTAGAACAGCAGTCTTTTCACACAAAAAAAAAAAGATAATTTAATGGTAAAATAAAACATGTTTTATAGCAGAAATAATTCAAGTGCTTAGTGTATAAGCTTTACATTGGCCTTTAAACCCTCTGGATGTTGCCACTGTTTACTACCATTCTAAGTGCAATGCTGTAACCATGAGTTTATTTTACTTGGTAATAGACATTATGCAACAAATGTGTTGTTTGAGCTTAATATGAATTGATCTTGGAACATTCCCTTATATAGCCTTTGACCCACCTGCAGGGGATGTGATGATTTGCTACGTATGTAGCAATAGTTCACATCACAACAGATTCAGATTGGTCTGAGGGCATTTAAATGTAATAAAAATTGAGGATATAGCCTGAAACAAATCAAGAATTTCTGAGAAAGTCAGCCTGAAAATATAAATAAATTAAATGAATATTAAGTTTTTAGACTGTGTGGAAATAGAAAGGAGGGGAGAGAGAAATTGGGTTTGGGGGAGGGGAAAATCAGACGGCCTTAAATAGTTTTTTACAAGCCTTTAAATTTTTATGTGAGTGTTTATGAGGCAGATTTTTCTGACTGTGATGCAGTGCCTGAAATAAAAAGGAGAAATGGAGAGAGAGAGAGAAAGATTTTTTCTTTCTCCTAGCTATTTGTCTAAGGTTTGTACTCCCTCTCTCTCTGTGTGTGTGTTCTCACTCTTGTTCAGGTCTTGTCTGTGAGGGCGGCTTTGTGACCTTGGGAAATTTGAGCATCTCTAGGTGCTGCGTAGAGAGAATTGAAAATGTCAGAGTCATTCTCTCTCCACCTTGATAAGCCTCTATTAAAAAATGTTCCTGGAATCAACAGCAAGCAGAAAAAGCCAACCTACAGATTGAAGGAGACTGCACAAGTGAAGCCCTGGGAGTGTAAGTAGCAATTTCCCAGTCAGTGTTGGGTGAGAGTTATTTGATTTTGAGGCCAACAATAAAGGATTCATGTATACAGATTGAGTCGATGTTCTTGAGCTGAGCTGAAGGTTACCTGAGGTGCGTTTGTCTGATTTACACTTCCGTTTGGCACAAGTGCTGCTCTCCCGGCCACAGTCTGGGACCCTCCCTTCCATATGTTTTGCTCTGGATGGAGAGAGAAATATGAAGACACAGAGAGGGAAAGGGGTTCATTAGCATTGCTCTCCGGGCCAGCAGGTGTTTAGTGCAGATGGGTCTGTGAACAGAGTCTTCCACCTCCATGGCCAGCCACTCCTGACAAAACGAGGCCTTCTGACCTCTGACAGCATCCTATGAGTCCCTCCGTTCATTTAAATGTACAGGGGGCTTTGAGTTTGCTCTTTATGTCAGGTCCAGTGTGAGCTTGAATGGGATGATACCTTCTCCATTTTATTATTAGATTTTTTTTAAATCAAAGTTTGGTTTAAGTGTGCAGTGCTACATGACAGTGATAAACAGTTTTAATATTCTGTCAAATCTTTACACTGTATATACCTTTTTAGTTTTTGTCATTTTTAATATTGAGTGGCATGTTAATATACATGTTAGTGTTAATGTATTTGGTCTTGGTGGTATAGATCTGCTATGCTGCTGCCGTGACACAGTAAGTACCAAGATTTGTTACTGTCAGTACATCCAAAACATGCTGCTGCGAGCATATAGGAAAAACCGCTGCACATATAATAGCATACATGAATCTCTTCGTAGCAAATACAGGTGGAGCTGGGGAAGCTGGGGGTTCCTGACGTGTGCAGACAAAATTCTACAACAAACAAAAGCCAGGAATTTGAATGTAAAGCAGTAAGCTCATTAGCTACCGATGCAGGAGAAAATCAATCAACTGTGTTATGTGATAATGATGTCATTAGGTCAGATTGAGTTAGTCTTATCATACTGCGCCGTGTAGAATTTTAATGCAAGAAATCTATATACTTTAAGTGTAATATATTATGATGACAAAGCTGAATTTTCATCATCCATTACTCCAGTGTCCATGATCCATCAGAAATCATTCTGGTATGCTGATTTGCTGCACTCTCTCTCTCTCTTTCTATATATATATAATGTTGATCAATACTGTTTTGTTTGCTTAGTTTTGTGTGAAGGGTCATGGTTTTTTATTTGCATTTATTTGAAATTGTACAGTTTCAGTACAGCCAAAGAAACTATATTCAATGAATATCTATTGAATGTTCTTGCTGGATGAAAATATTTGATCATTTCAGGAATTTTTTTTATTTTTATGTCTTTTGAAACGTACAGTAGTATGTCGTGCAGAATATTATATGAAATTTACTTCAAGTAATATATCAGAAAGCTAACATGGTATTCTTTTTACAGCAGTAGGGAAGTTGTGTCCAATGTAGTGCAGAAAATATTTCTCATATTGTCCCATTCCGTTATTCCTATAGATTTTATGAACCTGTGAAATCCTTTTACTGTACTGTATATCGACTCCTCCCATATGTTTCTGAACCTAATCTGCTCTCTGTTGTGCAAGTGACATTTCCCAGCATTACAGATTGTGTCGTCAACAAGTAAACATTTGCTCTTCTGGTTTAATGTGTAGTCTTTGACGATTAATATCCGTGACTGACTGACTCCACTACAGAATGGTGTTTATTTCCTGTTGTGTCCTCACTGACATTGCTCAGCCTGATGAAGATGTTTCTCCACTAATCTGCTTCTCTTCCAATATGGACTGTTCACAGAGATGAGGCTAAATGCCAGCCAGGCCCTAAAGGGTATCCTCTGTCTAACAGAGGCAGTCTGGACCGCAGAATAAATCATGATTATAATTACCACATCAGCATACTGCAAATTAGCAGCTGTCATTTGTTAACTGTCCCGCCAACAATGGAACCCCAGCACTCATGTCGACGTTTCGCCTTTCTGGTTTTGCTCTAGAGCCTCAGGAAGTTGCTTCCACAGGCTAAATGGAGGCCATTTAAACAATGATAACAACAGAATATGTCAATGTAAAGAAGAGTAACGGCTTAAATAGAAAGTTGAAGCACTTGTGTTGAGGTCATAGGGTCTGGTTCACAGCTGGGTTCCAATTTATGCCAGTAGGGGTTCAGGTTTGGGCTTTGCGTAAGATGGTTACGTTTTTGCACATCAGTCTCGGTAAGTCATTACTGCATGGACCTTGTTTGTTCACATGGACATTGTGGTGCTGGAAGAAAAAAGTAAGGTCCATTCTGTAAAAAAAAAATACTGTCTCTATATTTAGATTTGATGAAGAAATAACCAAATTTCTTATTTTATATGGGGTTGTCCAAGTGTTTTTTTTATTTATTATTTTATTGTGTTTTGATATTATTCCACAATTTTGTCCCAAAGTCCTATTCTCTGAGATTTTTACATAGCTGTAATTTATAGGTTTGCTTTTTCGCTTGCATGTCTCTCAAACCTCACTAATGTTCCTACTATGACTTAGTGAGGGAGGAGGCTTGTGTCATTCTTTTTCTTTTTTCTTAAATGGCAAGTCTGTCTTGGTTCATTACTTCATTTTGATATGAAGATAAACATTGTGTGAAAAAAAAGATGAAGATGGGATAAACAAATCATGAAGATTAATGCACATAATAAACATAATTCAGTACTAAAATTAATGTGCACATTAAACAAGTAAACACACTATCTAAAAGAAAATGAAAAATGTTTTAAAAAATGTAACTTCATTAACCTTTTGGGTAATTTCAGATATAAGACTATGATATAAGACTAAGACTATAACTATAAGAACTTAAAGCAACCACTCTAGTCCAAAAGTTGCATTTATTAAAAACAAGCTACACCCAAAAGAAGAAGAATTTGATCACAAATAGTCCTTTGCTAAAAACTAACTAGTGAAAATGCTAGTAATGTAATTGACGTAATGAGTAAATTGTGACAAATTTAATTTGGAGTTTTTAGTCCAAGCAATAAAGGTTATGAGGAAAAGAGCTGTAACAAACTCCAAAAAGAGATTGTTTGGGAACACACATGACATATTGAGTGCCTCTGACACCACATTAGAGAAATTAACAAATTTCTTGTGTCGTGATATCTAATAAACAAACCAATTTAGGGCATTGCCAGAGAGACAAACTTCTGCGTTTCGTTTGAAGAGATGGATTTGAAGCGTTCTTTGGTGCCAGCTGCACTATTAAGATCTAAGAGAGTGAAATGACAGATTGTTGACATCAGCCTTACATCTTTAATCAATCAGCAAAAACAGCAAGATGAAGTGTTGTAGACTCTCAGACTGCCTTGAATGGTGCTAGAGGCACACAGGAACAGACCCAGTCACAGCTGCAGAGATTAGGGCTTAATTAATGCTTTATTTCCATTTTAAAACGGGGTCTTAGCACCGCGCAGGCGCCAGGAACCGCGTTGGGTGATCTCCGGCGAATGGGGCGCAGCTTAAAGACAAATAAACAAATCTGCGGCATAGCTTCGGAGTGTACTGAAAAACAACAGATGCACGTGCTCTTATACGCATGAACTACTCGATGCTTGAAGCAACAAGAAACCTTTTTCTCAACATCAAAGCTAAAAGGGTTCCCAAGGCGTAATCAGACTGTGTTCGGTTGGAGTGTGTTTTGAGACCAGCAGCTATTCCCAGTTGTATTGACTCTAGAAGAGCAAGACTCTGTCAAATTAAATACATCATTTGCATCACGTCAGGCTAAATGCTACATACAGACCATACAGGCATCAGCGCCGTCCTGTGGTGTGTGTGAGGCAGCGTCAGTGTACTAAAGCAGTATGGGAGTTTAGAGTAATGAAGTGATCCTCTCTCTAATATTTTCCTGTTGCTGCATACTATCGTATTATTGTCCGGGAATGTGCGTAAAAGCTCATGAGAATTCTCCGGGAGCCTAGCGCTATATTACTTTGAGAAATGATACAATTCTCTGAGTTCAGTGGTAATTGTGAAGATAAGTTTAATACTTCTCTCCCCAGATACACGGTTCAGCCAAGAGATGAAAAGGCCTGAAAATATTAATGAGGGAAGAGGGAGTGAACCTTGGCTCGCCGGTGCTTTAATGTCCTTATCTGTTTAGCACAGGGGCCGCTCTTTGCAAACCAGACCTTCTGAGTATGCAAATATCTCTACGATTGGACAGGCTGTGAATTGGGCTAACGCTAATTTCATCCCTCAATGTGCACTGCTTAATGTATATTATTAGTGTGTCTGCTGGGAAGTCAGGACAGAACGCTATTCTAATTGATGACATGGCAGATGGAGACTTTATTTGAATGCCAAAGTGTTGCTTCATAAATGTGCTTTTCATCAGAAAGTGTTTGCGAGAGTGCAAGAGAGGCTAATCTCTTCTTCACTCCTCCCTACCCACATCCCTTACAGAGTTCTAACTCAATGTATGCCATATTAGTAACAAACAAAGGAAAAATTTATATTGCACATGAACTGAGAATGAAATTGTAGTGTGACAAATGGCAGTCAGGATGGCAGAACAGCATGTACCTTATATGTTATTGTTATAAAGATGATTATTTATTTTTAAGCATCAGTGGCTCAAAGGACAGAAAGAAGCTACTTGGAACTTTGTAGTTCTTACAGTTTTATTACATAAAGATGCCATAAAATGATCAAAAGGGACATATAATTAATTATTTTTATCAAACCTTTTAATCATCAATAAATCCTGGGGAAGAAAGGGTGTTATGGTTCCTACAAAATATAACAGCACCATTTTAATGGAAGCATTAATAATGTAAATATTATAAATACAGTAATATTGCAAGAATTAACATATTAGATGACTAAAGAAAATCCATTTTCTTATCACAGGAATAAACTACAGTTTTGAATATATTCAAATTGATAGTTATTTTGAATTAAAACATTTTACAAGATTTTTTTAAATATTTCATAGTTTTTGACTGGCACGTTGCACTTTCTTTTTAAATTACAATTTTAGCTTTTATTTATTTATTTTTGAATGATTTTTTTATGATTATTTATGATTTAACTTTTTTTTTTTAAAAACAAGTAAATTGCATTTGAACATTTGTGTGCTTGTCAGACATTTTTGTTTGGATACATGTAACAGAATAAGCTCTACTTTCGTTTCATGGTGGAAGGGAAAAAAAACTCTAAACCCACAATAATCTTAAAACATCATTTTTATAGGTTTGGATAGGACACATCTGGTGTGTTTATGCATGTATGTGTATAGCTGAAATTTGTGCAGGAATTTGTTGTTTTGCACACCATGCTACTGCATTCTCTAGCTGACCTGTGATGAGATAAATCAAATCAAATTGTGCCTTTTGAGAAACAGAACTTCCTGTTCCTGTCAGGCATTGTTACTGAGCACAGCCTGCCACAGTCAGATCTAAGTATCAAGCCTGAGCTCAAAAATTCACCAAGAGAAACCAGCAATAGTGTTTTTAACAAAAGCATTTTTCAAGGCGAGATGATCAACTGTGGTCTGTGGTTTAAGTTCACGATGTGTGTGTGTGTATGAGTTGTATGTCTCTGGAGGATTGGCATGCAGAGAAAGAGCCAGAGGACGCTTGGACACCATGAGACAGACACGGAGGTGTGAAATGAGAGAGACAGAGCTGGAGTGAATGTGTGCATGTGTCGGAGAATAGGAAGAGGTTGCCCTAGTGCAGTCACCCTTATCATGCTCTATAGACTAATCCTTTTGTCTGGGGGAAATGAGGTGTGTTTGTTCGTGTGTATGTGTGTGTTTGAGGTACCGAAAGGGCTTTATACCACCTTTGCTGTGTGCTTGATTCAAATATGATTATGTCATGGAAAGCTTACACTAATGAATGATACATAAGCAGGAGGGAGAAAAGGAAATGTGTTTTATAATGTGACCTATTTGTTACACGCGAAAACAAAGAAGTGTTTACTTTTGATTTACATCTCTGTACGCGCTCTGCTTTCCTCTGTAAGGGGTCCTGGTGTGTCAGTCTTTATACCTCAGGCTGTGAGAGACGGTATGTTTGAGACCCCCTTCAGAGGACATGGTTTTCTCATCCCACTGTGCTTGTACTCTCATGGGGAGTGTGGGAGAGGAGTGTGACTGCGCTCGACTCTGAGCTGATTGCTGGTAACGACCAGAGATGAGTTGTTCCTTCCACCTCCAAATCACTGCACCCTGACTATGGGCTTCCACTTGGAAAGTGAGAGAGACACACAACTGTATGCACAAGCATGTGCAAATTTTATTTTTTATGATGGTTATTTTATTGCTAACAGATTATGTCCTGGAAGTTTTACTATATTCAGAGGTGTATATACAAAAGATTGGCATCATTTTAAAGAAAACCCTTCGAAATTGCATAAAAAAACTGCTGTAAGTGAAAAATATGATTATATATGTTGTCTGTCCTAAGATGAACCATGTCAACACAATAGTTACACAATTGTACAATTGTACACAATGGAGGGGTACATAGTGTAATTTATGTGTAAATAACTTTTGACAGGAAAATAAATATCAAAGTGATTTATATCTGCATAAAATAGAGATTATAAGCTTTCAAATGGTACCACATTTAGGGTTAAAAATTAAAGGCACAATTTGAATGTGTACATTTGGACCCACCGACGGGGACGCAGAGTTTAAACTAACATTCATTAGTTTAAAAAGGATTAAAAGTTGTTTGTGTTTTACTGCCTCTAGTGATAATTTCAAAAATAGGATGGAAATAGGATGCTCCTTTTTTAGCCTTTGAAAATATACAGTAAATCCTGCTTCCTACATTTTCTGTAAAGATATAGTTTATGAACACTCTATTTTAAAATATAAAAGAAACCATTTGTAACACTTATAGTAGTTTCAGTAAATGCACTTTCTGGACTAGGGAGACATTTTGTGCTTTTAAAGTTACATGTTTTCATCAAACAATAATCTCTGTTATCTCACAATATCAAGCTGAATTTGATTCCTCATGATGTGACCTTTTTAAGGACAACTGGCCAGAGATTCAGCCCTAGTTTCTCTAAAAAAACACATTTCCTATGATGCCTTTAGGTGGAAACACATCACTATATTATTATCAGAGCCCTGGGGCACTGGGTCGAAATACAGTTAAGATGCACAAAGTAATTAAATCCTCTGACATTACTGCTAATAACCGACTCTTTTTGTTCTCTGACTTTTTGGTGTTTCCGTGCTCAGTATTAACTTTAAATGAATGTGTATAATGCACTAAATATATTTCCTGCTGCTTTGATCCCTGCATATAATCAACAGATTGCATTTTGGCCTTGTCGTACCCTCAATACTTTGTACTTTCATTATCAATGGATGGATGATATATCTTATGATATATCATTCATCCATATACTTGACATATAATATATACTATGATAGAGATATTGTAGTTGCACTAGGATCATTTTGTACAATCTGACAAGCGACAACTGTAAAGAACAGGAAAAATTGTTTTAAAGCAACTCAAGGACAAAATAGAGCCCAGACTGGACCATAGCTTCTGTTATTATGAGGAAAAGCAACAACTCTGCATTTATCTCTGCAGCCATTACTCAGTTTGTCTCTAGGCTGCAGTAATAGTGGAGGATTGATATGGCTAGATTTGAGTGGAAAGAGTTGAGTCATGCGGTTGTGTTTTATATGTACCTGAGTGGGAAAGCATCACTTGTGTGGTGGCATCTCTGAGATCAATGTAGTCTGTGTGCTAGGGCTCAAAGCAAAATGAAGAGGATTCTGTGAAAATACTGGGTATCATGTTGTATTTGCGTTCAACTCTTCCAAAAGGACATCTGTTTGAATTTGTGCATAATGGAAAAAATCTTCTTCTGAATCCTTCAGAGGGGTCTTCTATTTACCCGTTTTTGAGCTCCCTGTTTGTGCAGATAGACAAATAAGGGGGAAAGAAATAGCCCACCTTCTGCTACGATTAGACAGATCTAACACTGCCAAAGCCAGTGCTTGGCTGCAGAATACTGCGCACAGTATTACATCACCTAGAGGTGATGGAGGTAAAATCATTTGCATGTATTTGGGTTTCGTGGAATCAATCTTTTGTTTCATGTTTTTGTAAGATTAATTTGTTTTCTGCCTGCGCAGTTACTGTGTATTTCATAAAACCGCATAAAGAACATAAGCAGATCTTTGTTTTTTTTTTTTGTCTGATCAGATGTGCCCTCGGTTGCTCTTTATATCATTACTGTTTTTGTTGTCATGAACCCAACAAGATGAATATTGCAATGTGATCAGGCATAGAGATATTACATAACCAGCCTGGATTTAGCCTTCCTGTTTGGTCAATAGATGTGTTTGAGCCAGATGCTTTAGTGTATTAGATTTTTCTCTTTTTAAATGTTGATTTGACTGGTGAAAAGGGCAGAAATTATCCTTTTCGGGTTGAGTATGACCATGTGCAGTGGCTGTGACACTGCCTCTCATTGCTAACAGGGACCATCTGAAGTGAGATGCAAGTCAGAAGTGACTATCTGTACTGTTTTTCTTTAAAGGACATTTTAGTAAAGTGAATTTAAAATGTGTTGGGAAGCATAGCTGTAAATGTAGATGTTCACAAAATAAAAACAAATCTGTAAGTAGTATATTTACTACAGTATAGATGGATAATATATTTTTATCACTGTGCTTCCCATTGACCAACACAATGCATCTAACTTTGTAATTCATTCATAGATGGCCTGGTGCATTCTAATGTCAGCATAGAGTTGCACAATATAACAAATATTGGTTTCACTTTATTTTGATGGTCACTGTAAACACTGTAAAATAATGTTACCAAATAATGCCATTAAATCAGTCTTATTAATGGATACTTGCTTGTTCAAACAGAGCTCACTAAACAAATTTAAAATGCAAACCATGTTTCAGAAGCTATTAGTTAATTTTAAGACATTTAAAGCGTCTGGATATACATGATCACTTTCCTAATAGCTAGCTGTGGTAAAGTGCTTTGATTTTTGTTATGCAGATCAGGACCCTCTGGCCTGTTGCAGAAAAGTATTGACTTTGTGTTCTTGCTGACATACTTATGTTTTCTGTAGTTAAGCTCCTTGGCCAGTTTCATTAGAAGTTTGAAAAGAGATCTGTGTCCCCTGAGTGGACATGCTTATGTGTTTAATATCTCACTTGGTAGTGAACCAAATAGCTTTTTGGAACAACAAATACTAGTCTTTGAAAGAACATTAATTACCTGACGTTTTGGTTCAATCAGGTGGGTTTAATTCTAGCTACTGTGAAATTTGAATAGTGTTTAATTGTGATTAGATTGTCATGTAATCCAATTCACCCTACCAAATGTAAAATAAAAGAAGGATGTGACACTGAAAGGAAAATTTAAGTGAAAGCAGATTTTTAAAAAAGCATAACCACATGGGTTGAAACTTTTGCACTTGATCCATTGTTCCTCTTGGGTATATCAGGATGCTGGTTTCTTTATTCATTTTTATTATTTTATTAAACGTACAAGTGTCAGGGAGTCTCAGTCATCACAGTCATCACCTTCACCTTCGTTGACCTGTTCCCAATCACCATCCTTCTGATCCGCTGCACATGTCATCTACAGTCAAGCCCTGCTTCAAAAGCACGCTCCTCACCAGCACTCACCATCCGGTCTACCGTTCACTCTGTTGAATCAAGCCAGACTAACCTCTGTCTGTGTTTTCCCTCCAGGGCTATTTCCCTATCTGTGAGCTGTGTCTCCACCATTTCAGATCTTCACCATTTCATTGACAGTCCACTCCTCGCAATGATACCATCTACTCGCTCAGCCTGGATTTCCCTGTCTACAACCATCTCACCATCCATCCCGATTCTCCTGGTTTTTTGTAACCCTTTCTGGTTGTCAATAAACCATATCTCGGACTATTTCCTCCGTGTCCTGTTGTCTGTGTGTGATAGAAGACCGGACCTAAGACCGATTTGCATGTCATGGATCCCGGGCAGCCCACCGCTGCTGGCATGCTGGAGGAAATAGACACCAACATCTGGTCCTCCCTCACTCACACTTCCTCATCGTCTCGACCTGCCTCTGTAAGTCCCATGGCCATGCTGCCTGTTTTTCAGGGTTATGCTGCTGAGTGTGGTGGCTTTTTGCTCCAAGTTTCCCTGTTCATCGAAATGCAGCCGGAGACATTTGCCATGGAGCGGCAGAAGGTAGCCTTTCTTATTCTCTCCTGGATGGACAGGCTCGAGCCTGGGCCCAGGCTATCTGGAAGACTCAATGCCCTACACTAAATTCTTTCTCCAGTTTCTGTGGTAATTTCAGTGAAGTGTTCCGGACAGCGAGCGAGGAGTAATCCGTTCATGAGCAGTTGCTGAGGCTTCATCAAGCAGACACTTCCATTCAGGACTACCCAGGACTTCCAATCAGCCCACTCCCCAGCATCACCCTCCACCTCGACTTCAGTACCAGAACCCATGCAGGTAGAGGCCACCCCTTTATCTCGCATGGATCGAGCCTGCAGCATTGCGGCCGGAGTATGTCTGTATTGCGCCTCTACTGATTCCTTCATCCAGGAGTGCTCCATATGCCCCCCACATTGCTCCACCGTGCACTTCCTCGGCTACGTCCTCACCCCTGAAGGCATGCAAATGGACCAGGGGTAGATCTGTGCTGAACGCTCTAGAATGAGCGTTCAGCACGGCCCCCATCTTACACCATCCAGACCCACAAGCGTCCTTTGTAGTAGAAGTAGACGCCTTTACCACCGGTGTCGGGGCTGCGCTGTCTCAATTTCACAGTGAGCCTCCCCGCCTCCATTCTTGCACATTCTATTCTCGAAAACTGTCACCAGTGAGGGTCAACTATGACATTGGGTAACTGAGAGCTGTTGGCCACCTGCATTCTAGTGGTAGTAGATTAGTCCCGTCGCTGTAGAGGGGTGTCAGAAGCCGCCCCTAGGGAGGGAGGTAGTATCAGGGAGACTCAGTCATCATGGTCATCACAATCACCTGCACCTTCGTTGACCCGTTCCCAATCACCATCCTTCTGATCCGCTGCACATGTCACCTACAGTCAAGCCCTGCTTCAAAAGCACGCTCCTCACTAGCACTCACCATCTGGTCTACTGTTCACTCTGTTGAATCAAGCCAGACTAACCTCTCTCTGTTTTTTCAGTCCAGAGGTATTTCCCTGTCTGTGAGTTGTCTCTTCACCATTCCATTGACAGTCCACTCCTCGCAAGGATCCCATCTGCTCGCTCAGCCTGGATTTTCCTGTCTACAACCCCCTCACCATCCCTCCCGATTCTCCTGGTTTCTGTTACCCTTCCTGTTTGTCAATAAACCATATATCTGACTATTTCTTCTGTGTCACTGTAGTCTGTGTGTGACAACAAGCATAATTGACAGCATTTCTGACTTACAGTAATGTTTTTTTTTTTATCAGTTATGATTTATTTCTACATTTAAAAAAGGGGTTAAATTCAAGCAATTATAGCTAATCCATAAATGTTAAAATATTGATTGTTTCAATAGTACATCCATGAGATGTAAACATTTAAACAATAGTAAAAAAAGAAAAATACATTTTAAATATATCTCATACTGACCTTTTCTGTGCATAATATATCAGATTTTTAATTGCCATGACAACACAATGACTAAGATCCTAAAATAACTTTTAAAATCTAAAATGATGAAAAATGAAAGTGTTTTTTATAAAATTTAAAGCATCACTTTTTTGCTGTTAAATCCTCCAAATATTGGCCTCATTACTTTGTACTTTGTAAGTTTACCACATGCCAACTGAGCTTAACTTGTAACAGCCTATTCCTTTATCATTTTCCTGAACAATTTACCATATTTTCAGCTCTTATGCGGGGAAAAACACAATGAGCTGCTGTTGTTCCTGTCATTATGGAAGTTCAGTTTTATTTGGGTCAGTGTGTTATGTAATGTGATTTGTCTAACTTCCCAAATGCCTCATTTTAATTGTAAAAAGCATCCTTTTGTGTGTCAGTGTATGTAGAGTGCTGTAAATCTAGTAATTTAATGTGTTATGAGCTATTGAGATTTTATAAAGTAATCTAAAATTGCAATGTTTATTATGTCACTTTGTACTAAGAAGCTTTTTTAATCATTTGTTGTCAACTAGAAACATGCCTTTTGTCTGGAGAATGAAAATAGTAGTAAACCAGAGCATCACACGCAGCACGATACCGAAGGTTGTAGATCATTGTAGTTGCACATTAGTGCATGCTGCCTTATTTAAGCGTGAATCTCGTCTGATGTGAAACCTTTTGATCTAATCCATATAAAGCCATCAGTGAATCACCTGGTGCTGGTATTAAGGGAGGGAGTTTGCTGCTGAACTCATTAGTATATGCTATGGAAAGAAAGGTGGTGGAAAGTCCGTACTCCTCAGCACGCTGCAGGGAGGCAGTATGGGTGCACAGGGCCAATCTGAGCCTCAGACAGGATGAGTAATGAAGCGCCGTCTTCTGTTCGTGTGCTCCACATGCTCTGGAATATTCCTCACTTGTGTGTGAGTGCAAAAGTTTGGACAAATCACAATGTGTCTGTGTGTGATTGATCATGGCAGAAGGTGGGAACTATGTCTCGTATGTTTCCCTCTGATCTTTTTGTAGTTGTACTTTCTCTATATCTCTTCAGAAAGCACAGTGTGTGTGTGTGTGTGTGTGCATACAGTAATTAATTTCTCTCAAACTTCAAAGCGCTACATATGGGCTTGCTTGTCCATGGAGATTCAGGAAATGTTGTCGAAGGATGGTCAGAGTAGCACACAAACACAACAACTGCAAATACACTCTTAGACACCAATACTATATTTAAACATCAGCACTGGGTTTATGTAACCGCTTGCCATGATCGTTCGTTGCAGTGAAGGCCTGTGTTTTTTGCAGGTTTTAAAAGCAGTGAATGCTGTCATAATGAACATGAAGATCCATTGAAATCCGTTTATTGTTTCTTCACAGCCCTCTTGTGTTTAAGGGCAAACGGCGTGTTGTGTTCTTAAGCAGTGCATCAGATTTCTGTCCTGTCTCGTTTGTTCTGAGCACATAATTCAATATCCTAGTGTCTGGACTGTCTCCTCTTCTGTCTCTATAACATTTTAGTTTAGGCTGCAGTTGAAGATAGTATACCATAGCTGCACTCTTAAAGTTAAATTAAAATTACCCCATAATTTACACCTGTCCAAGTCATCCTAGGTGTATATAACTTTATTCTTTCAGACGAACATAGTTTATGTATATTTATCCTGGCCCCTCCAAGCTTGGTAATGCTGTTGGATAGTGGCCATTATTTTGAAGCTCCATAAATAATATATACCCGTCATAAAACTAACCTATATGCCTCCAACACATGTCTTCACTGCTAAAAAAAACAGCATATGCTGGTTAGGTATGTCTTGATCCTCGGATGCTGATTTGAGCTGGTCCTTTGCTAGTTTACGCTGGTCCTTTACCAGCACATGACCAGCATGAACCAGTGAAAGGACCAGCTTAAACCGTAAAAATATGTTAATACGTAAAAATGTTGCGTCTTGTTTCAATTGTATTCAGTGTTGTTACTACTTTTTTTTTGTTTTTTTCTGTTGTGCCTAATATTGTTCATTGTAATATTGTTTATTGTAAATGAACATGGCCAATGTTCAATGAATAGTGAAAAGACAAAATTCCACTAAAATATACACTGCCATTCACAAGTTGTTTTCCCTCAAAGAAATTAATACTTTTATAAAATATCAAACAGAACAATTCCTTTCGACATACCAAATGTTTTTCTAAATGTTATTGTCATGACACTACTGTACAATACATATATCAAATAAATGCAGCTTTAGTAAGCTTTAAGCAGAAGTGTAAGAGAGAGCAAATCAATCTTAAATAAGCATATTAAATTAGCACCCACATTTAAGCATATAATCAGTTTTGATTCTAACTGCATTACATGGTTTATTTTGTGAGTATTCTGCAAAATGCTTGTCCTCCTTTAGAGATAAATTGATTCTGTGTGGTTAACAACAGAAGTTTTCTATGGTAATATGCATTAATGAAGTCCCAGTCTTCAAAGACATGTGCATAGTGAAATTTTGCTCACATCTTTGCTGTAATGAGTACCACAAAGTAACAGAATCTATTCATTAGAGTCCAACAAAGAGAAAAGTCAGTGAAACTGCAATAAAACAATGGTATAATGAAGCTTCATCTATGTAAAGTGCACAAAAAACTCAATGTTTCTCTTTCTCTCCCTCTTTTTGTCTATGTGTGTAATCCAAAACGCCTGTGGTGTCTCCTGGCAGGAGATGCTTGTCATTCATACATCAGAGGAAGTTCAGTCATCATAACACAAGCTCACAAAGACAGGTGGGTAGAAATGGGTAGCACTGCATGTCAAATGAGCATTGGACATTCCTGAGAGATTATTTCCAACTACTGTTGACGAGTCATGGACAGGGTGAAGAAAAGTTTAACTTTGTCCACATCCCTATATAAAGCCATTTGAGATGTATGACATCAAGAATATTTACATTATTTATTAATAATTTATTTATTATTAATGTATGGACAGAGGTATTGAGTGTTTATATTAATGTCAGTGTGTGGAGATTAATATGCCAATAAATGTGCCTTCAGTTCAGTTCTGTTGTGCTACGTCTAGCTGTTTTAAAACACAAGGAGGCAATCTGTGCCAAGGACCCAGGAGTAATCAGTGCTCAAGGCATTATGCGTCATAATCTGTTCCAAAGTATGAGTTACTAAAGTTGAAGAATTAGATGCGTAGTAAGGTTTTTGTTACTACTGTTAACTAGTTGTTTATTAACATGCTCATTACTAGCATTTTGGCTGTTAATTAATGCTATTCATTACCTTTTGGATAGCTTGCAATGTATTAAAATAATATTTAAATTATATTTAGTCAATAACCTATATGTATTACTTACAAAAATACTTTTATTAATATATATAAAAAAGAATAAACAGTGGGCTCCACAAAAGCTTTTACTGATCTCATTTAGAAATTCTCAGAACCTGTTTTGAAAGTAAAGTGATTTAGTAGGAAAATCATATCTACCCTAAGCCTTACGCTGAAAATGTCATATCCAAATATCTTGGTGATTGACTTCACAGCTCACGTACACCTAGCGAAAAGTTACAGGCAAAGGTGAAATCCATATTTTTGATAGCTTGTCTGCCAAAATATTCTTTGCATGAATGATCATTCTCCCCAGTCTCATTATGTGTGTACAAAAGTGCACGTAAAGGTGCCATCAAATGCTTAGATATTTTGTTAGATTTACCACATGCTTTTCTACACAAATCAGTGTAACGTGTCCATGTAAGCGCTATATAAATACACTTGAATAAAGGGTAAGAATTTAAGAATCTTGCTTAGTCTGACACCAGATTATTTGCAAAATATGCTATGTCTCTAGAAAATATGTCTCTGGAACATATCGATCATCTAGTTACATCCTTCAAGGATTCCTTAAACAAATTGTATTTGGCTGCTCTGCCTGCCTGCAGATTTGCTCCTAATGATTGGAATCAGTCATGGAAAATGTTGAAATTAGACTATTGAAATAGTCTCAAGTGAAGGGTTTTAAAACTGTTTCTATTATGTTTGGTTTACTTCTTATTTTTTTGTTTTGTTTAAGAATATAATTATATTTATATATAATTGTATTACAGATTATATTCTTCAGTAGAACAGTTTTTCAGTTTTTTGTAAAGTGCTGCCCAATGCTGTGAACAATAAAATATATTTTTATTGTTATTTATTAATAATTTGTTTAATGAAATGATATGATTTGTTATATGATCTCAACATTAACACATTACTTGTTCCAGAAATAGCAAGGTCACTTGTGAGTCATGTGTGCCTGCATTAACGTAATCGTATTTCTCCAAAAAATGTTGAAGTACCCATTTTTATGTCTAAAAATTTAGTGTGTATCTCCAAGTACTTGGTTAAGTCTAACAACAAAAACGGTCACACTATTGTTTGGTATTGATTTTAGAGTGGAGATGTTTCACACACCTACTGTACGCGATATACGAGATGTTTTGCTTTCCGAACGTGATTAAATTCCGTGACCATTAGGGAAGCATAAATTTTGTCTGTGACTCTGCTGTGGTTCCTATTGAAATTCCAAGTATGTGTGTTTGCTGCAGGTTGTCTTCATCCCTTGAGGCCTCCGTTTGAAATGGAAATTTTCTTGGGAAATCAAAATATGCCACACACACACAGACAGTGGACCTCTCTGCTCCATTTCTAAGCTGTGCTTGTCATGGCTCTGTGGCAGCCCTGTGTGCTCGTATGGCTGCTGACACCTGCATCAGAAATAGAACAGATGCAGCTCGCAGGGATCCTGTAGATAATTAATCTTTCCTTTTTACCAAAATTAAGTTTTTGCTTATTTACAACACTTTTTTTTTTTTTACTGTATATTGATGATAATATTGGTGATGTTGTTAATATTCTCTGGTTTTTACATACTTTCACAATACAATGCCATTGCATACTGTACATCTTCATTGATTTGGATGGATTGGGAGAAATGGCGAAGTGTGGTTTTCCACCAACATGGAGAGAACTTTCTTTCATCAGCCTGCCAGAGGCGTGACTCCAGGGCCAACGTGTTATGCCATCGCAAGGGGCCAGAATGTGGATTCTTTGTTCAGTTTGTTTTTTCACAGAGGAGATGATTGACCTCATTATCAGCATGACCAACCTCCATGAGAGCCACACAATGAGAAGCTGGCAGTCAAATCAGGATCTGACTCTCCTGAGTCTGTGGTGTGAAGACAATACATCCTGTAGCTCACAGGACAGATCAGGCTGCATAATCATTTCTAAAACTTTGGTGCAAGTCAAGCCCTTTCTCATGTTTCTTGCTGCTCTTCTGACAGTCAAATGACCAGCAGGATAGCATGCAAGAGTTTAAATCCACTAACCTTGTTACCTGGACTTCTCACCATCAAAAGGCTGCATGAATATACTTACTATGTTTTTGTTTACTCCATGTAGTTCTGAGAGATGAGGCCCTTGTTTTGATTTTTCCAGACATATCAAGGTAAGTGCAGAAAGGTCTCTCTCACACTCTCACACACTCACACACATTATAATATGCTGATATGCTACATGTAACTGTATAAAAAATCCAAACAGTACACTGTTTTGCACATGAATATCTAAAGGGTTAATGGTGCCAAGTGATGATCAACAGTAAAAATTATAAATTTGACCTTCTCAACAGGGAAAACCCCAAACAATCAAGAATGCACGATTATATGGGGTCATGGCGATGGCCACAAACAGTAAATGAGGGAGAAAAACTTTAAATTTGATGCAGCAAAAAATTAACAATGCATGAAAGCCAATGTTGTTAGTAATCTTTTACATATCCAAGAATCTGATAAAGGAAAAAAAATCCAGTCTACAATTACCTTTTATGTTAAAAATAAGTAATTTTGTGTGTGTTTTTTCCTAAAACAGTAACATCTTTTATGAAATTGGCAATTAAAGAGTCAAAATTGCAAAATAAATGTGAAAAAAATATTTATCTGATACATTTTTACATCCGTTTAATTAAGGAGTCGTTTTTGAAAAAAAATTAACAATGCAAGAAAGCCAATGTTGTTAGTAATATTTCACATGTTCAAGACTGTAATAAAAGTAAAAGAAAATCCCGTCCACAATTACCCTTTATATTGAAAATAAGCCATTTTTTGTTTTGATTTTTTATTCCAAAATCAGTGACATAATTTATGAAATTGGCAATTATGGAGTCAAAATCCAGATTTTATTTTTAAACATTTGGTAGTTTTGGTCAGGATTAAAGTTGATTAACAGATTTATGCAAAAAAAAAAAAAATTATCTGATACATTTTTACATCCATTTAATTTAGGGGTCGTTTTTGATCCTTAACAGAAAATTAGGGTAGTAAATCTCAACAGTGCATAAGGGTTACAGTAATGTAAGAAGTACCTGAAGTCTTGAGTGACATGCAATGGATCTCACATGACTGGACGTAACAGCTTAACATAAATATGTAGCAGTGATAAACATTTTAAATCTCTTTGATTGAAATTCAAACTAGCTTTATTGACTCTATTAGCTTTGTTACTTAGCAATGAATTTCAGGCATACTCTATATTGATAACAATAACAATAAGCATTATAGTCAAAATAATGAAAATGATCATTCTGAATCACCATGAATGTGGAGGTGTAAATAAATCCTTCCTTTCTCCGAAACCTCAAACCTGCCAAATGTCCCTTAAATGTCTGCCAACACCACCCTCCTGCTTTGCTGAGATAGGATTTAACAGTGCTGTGTTCTCACAAAGCTGATATTAACTGAGCACCGTCCCATTTCCGCATTCAGGTCTTGAGGGGGTGTTCTTCCACTTGGATGTAGTGGGCACTTTGCAGTCTCCAAAAGGGGTTTAACCCCCCAGCTGACCCTGTTGGCTCAGTATGGGGTGGGATCTGACGAAGGGGGATGGGCACGGGCCAAGCCCTTGTCCCCAGAGGTACCATACAGAGGCCCTGGCTGGTCCAAACCACTCTCTGTGCGTTGTCCAGCTCAAGTCTGCATGTCACCGTAAAGGCCATGCTAGTTTTGACAGAACTCACATTTTCTTCTTGACTCATAATTTAGCACTTCTTTAAAACCATTGCTTCTGGCCAAGTTATTTTTCTGTTATCCATTTGGAGATTGCATCGATGTGTGGGGGTGGTTCTGTGTGTGGACTCTTCTGTCTGCGTCATCCGTACATGTATGTGTCAGTGTGGTTTTTTTTTATGAAACAATGAACCACACAGTGCAATGAATGTGTCACTTTTAAGGGCCGACATTAATATAGGTGGATTGCCCTGCTGTTTTACAGCCGTAACCGGTGAGAGACATACTTTTTGGTATTCCGCCCCTCTGAAAGAGAGAAAATGTGAAATGCATAAACACGCATTAATAAAACATGAGATCTGATGTCCTTTGCTTCCCTCTCGGACTGTGATTTGGAGCTTGTTATTGTTTGTTTTCTTGTGCTGATAGCACGTTTGGTTAACCTGCCACTCAGGTGACATCATCCATGAGTGGTACAGTATTCTAATGGGATATACACTAATAGAGTGTTCATTTATTTACACCATGGCCAACCTTACTGCTGCACGCTGAGAGCAACCAAATGTATTGTGAGCTAAGGCATATTATAAATATCAATTAACTGTCTCTCACTTTGTTTTGCTTGGACTTGATTCTGTTCTTTTGCAGTCTGTGAGTTTGCATCTGTTTGTACAAGTGTGCATGTTTTAGGCTCCGTTTACACTAGTGCATTTTAGTTTTAAAGGGGCCATATAACGCCTATTTTCCACAAGCTAATATGATTCTTTAGCGTCTTAATGAAAAGACTGTAATATAGTTTACAGAACATAAACGCATTCCCTTCAGAACCAAATCTAAGTTAACATTGATCCTCTGAATCTTTAGCCACTCAGATGTCGGGAGTAAATGACTACTTCTGTGTTCATTATTACAGTCAACAACAAAACACCTCAATCGTTTAAATGTCTTGCTTGCATCTCAGACTGATAGCGGCTCACTCAGGCTGGGTCTGAGGTAAGACACCAGTCCAGTCTGTGTGAAAGACTGCTGTCAGTCAACAATCAAGCATTTTAAAATGAAAGCGATTCACGTCTACACTAGCGATTTCACTGCATTTTAGAAACAGATGTGTCTGCAAACACTATGGGTACAACAACCAGCATGATGTTATTGTTTACACGGTCATCTGTACTAGTCAAGGATACGCAGAGAGAATGTGGGCAGCCACGCCATCGAAAATTTTCCAAAGTCTCAGTTTTTCTCTGTTTAAACTGAAACAGACACAGTGCTTTCAAAAGCAGTGTAAACGATAGGCATAACCATAGCAGTTACGCCTAGCAACTAAAACACACTAGTGTAAACAGGGCCTTAGGCAAAGATAGATCTGAAATTTCATGTAAAATGTTTTCCAAAAAATAATTCTGACTTCATTACTACAAGTTTTATTGTACTGACACATAATTATTTGAGCTGAGCACAAAAATAAACGTAGCCTTAAGTGTAATAAATTCACCTGTCAAAAAATAATAAAGAGTATTGTATGCAGTATGCATTTATACATGTCTGTGTTGCTTGTCATTGTGGTTCTATTTAAAATACAACAAAATACAGTGTCTAATATCATATGAATGTTAGGGAACAGCAATTTAAAAGTTGGCAAGGTCTGTTCTCATTTAACATTTATAATTTTTTCATGCATGACAAAATTATTCAAGAATTATCCACCCTGTTATTTAGAGCAGACAGACCTCCGCCACCCAGGGGCGTCGCACCCGTGGGGGATGTGGGTGTTTTAACACCCACACTTTTCCCGGTGAGAGGGTCCAACACCCACA
>JAUCNO010001053.1:13899975-13917917 GCA_032353835.1 Enteromius viviparus
ATACACAATCAACTAAAACTAGGTCAAAGAAGCACATGGGGAGAGACAACACAAGTCATATGACATAAAACAAAGCCGTAACAGAGATCACAACAAACTAAGGATGTTACACACAGCCTTGTTTTCAAATCAAAATGGCAGCGGGATGAATAAGGTTTAAAGTCATTCAGATTGATTACAAAAACTATAATTACAAATACCATGGTGAAGCTAAATGGCTAGTATAGAAAAAATATGTTAATTTGTGGTTACTTTAGTTGAACTATTATGTTTTTATTTGTAGTAAATCCATGTTTAATTTTGGTAATTAAAACATATGTAACCAGGGCAGAAATGAACATTCGTAATCTTACCTGATTTACAATAGCCAATCTTAACAGTTTCCGTGATCTGGCTCTTTATTTGTAGCCTATTTTTTATTTTTTTTATATATCAAAATATATATTAAAAGTGATTGCGGTAACAGCCTCTACATTATATCGTTGGCCAAAACACACAAGGAAACGCGTTGTGAAGAGGAACATCACAGACATCGCATTCAGACCGGATTCGTTTTCTCAGAGGATCACTGACTGAGTTTGCTAAAAAAAAAACAGTAGGTAATTTGCTCTGGAATTATCACAGAGGTTGTGAGAGAAAAACACAGACATGACAGATTCGGACGGGATTAAAATCACCAAGTACGACTGTGAAACAAACATTTCTTTAACGACCAAACTAGTCCCGTCCGAATGTGGCTTATAGACTTGATAATACAAGCGGTGGTGTTGATAGTTAAGAATCATAATACTGATTCTCAAATAAATTAATTTTTTAAGTTGGTTCTTTTCAATGAATCAGAGTTAACAAAGCGTTTTGAATTGAATCTCAATTCAGTCGGGTTCATTTGTGCAACTCATAACGTGACCATGTTTGCGCACAGAAACGTTTGGATCTTCGAAATTAGAACGGAAGTTGTTGACGTTTCATCGTGTTTGATGGACTACTTTGTTGCGCAGCGCCTAACACATGACAGTAATAACCCGCGGTTTTCCGCTCGGCAGGTCAGTTCTTCTTGTCGTTGGCCGGAGAAGAAAAAAACGTGAATGTTAAACGTGAATGACTTCCAACATGAGGTAAAGAGGTTTTTAGTACATTTCCGTCCATTCAGTTCAATTCATGTTTATTTGTATGACGTATAGTTTTTTTCACAATATGTAATTTCAAAGCAGATTTACAGCAAACATTTGGTGCAATACTACATTCAGGATGTAGGCGTTAAGTTTTTGTTATCAGCCAGAGATTAGTGTAACGTTATACATCCAAATGCCCGCCATATGGCAGTTAACTATTATGGTTAGTTAATGTCACGCATTAACAAGTAAATCAGACATCGCAAACTAGTTAGCAAATAACTTTTTCCTGAACTGAGCTGGCTGAACTTGGACTCGTAGGCGTGAATAGTTTAATGAAGCATCCGCTTGTTGTTTTATTTAGTGGTGCCAATGAGGACATCCATTTGAATACCATGTTGCGCCATTTTCCAGTGTGTTCATTCATTTAACATCTTCAGCTAAATGAAATGTTATTGTTGTTTGGATTTTCACACGTTTTTCAGATTGACAGCACGATTAACACAAGTGATTTTCAGCAATAAACCTGTGTCATTAAAGCATTTTTGTTCACACATAGGCAGACAACATATTTTAGTAGGCTTGTATCTTTATATGCAAACACACACAGTATCAGTGTTTGAATGAAAGAATAAAGACATGCTTCGGTGAAAAATAATTGTATAAATATATGAAGATAGGCTACTGCAGGGCTTCTCAATCCTGGTCCTGGAGGTCCACTGTCCTGCAAAGTTTTGCTCCAACCTTGATTAATCTCACCTGCCTGTAGCTTACAAGTTATCCTAAAAAATTTGCAGGACAGCGGACCTCCAGGACCAGGATTGAGAAGCCCTGGGCTACTGTATAAGAGCGTAAAACTAAAATGAAACAATGGGCATGCGTACAGTAGGAGATGTTTGATTATCTTTTATCATCTTTGATATTTTGACCAGTAATATTCAGTGAGTGTAATATGAACAGCACCTAATTAAACAAGCTTCTGCAACCTAAGCAGATGGGAATGTTTTATTGAAATAGATTCATGCAACCTGAATTAAGTCAAGTCAAAGTTGACAAAATATTGTCAGAGATATCTTTCAAGATGCCTTAATATGAATTTGTGGAGAGAGAAACTCAAAACTTTTTTTTCTTTTTGAAATATCAAATCATGCATTATAAATAACTAATTCTTTTTTCTCTCACGGTAATTAGTTGCCTTAGTAATTTTACTTAGGCTAAATCTAAGACAAGTCAGAGTTCTATATAACAAATTTTACTGTTATGCTCTTATTACACCATCTGCTTCCAATTCACCTGCATCACAGGAGAATTTGGTATGTGTGCGTGTTAATATGCTGGAATAAAAAACTGCTTATTCTTCACAGTGTTGTCTGTCTCAGTGGGAGTGAAAGAACACTGAGTTATCTCCTCTGTGATCATGTGAAGCCCTGTGCTTTGGACAACATGTCCTTGAAGATTGATGCAAGATTGAAGAAATTTTGAAGACTTTGAGCTGTACTGTTTATGCTAATCACAAACCTAAGGTAAAAACACACACATATACTTAAAGCCTCCATGAACCATCTTAATGAGCACAGTTTAACTCTGTGTTGGCTATTTCTGTTTAAAACATGAAGTCAGTGCAGGTCTGGTTAAGTTGTATAATTCATACAGCTTTTTTTAACAACGGTGCAAAGTTTTTTATTTATTTTTTGTCAGTGTTATAAGTGCAATAGCATACAGACGACTTTGAAGTTAGAAGATGTAGACTGAAGCAAGTGAAACTTGAATGGTCTATAATGTCCTTACAAAAACAAATAAATATAAATGTTTTTTTAAATTTATATACTTAACCAAAAGCAGCAATAAATTAGGAACACACACACACACACACACACACACACACACACAGTGTACTATGGTTAAATGGGTAGTTTACCCCAAAATGAAAATTGTCAAATAAACATTTTTGTTGTTTTAAAGCTCTATAACTTTATGTCCTCTGTGGAGCATATAGATAGTTTATGTATTTATGTCTTTGTGATTCTATGGTCAGTGGCATTCGGTGCTTTTTTTGTGTTCTGCAGAACAAATAAATGCGTACAGCAATGACAGTGATTTAACTTTCCTGTTAAGCTTGACAGAAATATAAACCAAGTGACAGACAAAAGTGCCACTTGTTGTAATCACTGTTGGCTGGGATAAAAAGATTCTGACTGGCATGAAAGAGCTGCGTTTATGATAGTGTAAGACTCATCGCTGTCCCTCTGATTTGTTTATTCATAAGGTTGATTCTTAAAGTTTATTATATTTTGCAAAACTTTTGTATTAGTTATACAAGTTATATACACAAACGTTTTGTGTAATATAACAACTGTTTGCTGGTTTTCAATGTATTTTTTTTACTTGTGTTTTTTGGCACTGTGTTTTTGCCATGAAAATAGCCTAAGATGCTGACATGCCGTTAAATAAAAATATACTACTAGTACTCATTCTTAAAGTGCACCTATTAAGCCTTGCTAATATTGTTTTCTGAGTCTCAGGTTTACATGCATGCAAGGTCAAAGAACACTTTAGTTTTCTCCAAAAATAATTTTATTTGACCCAATTTCTAAATGATCCAATTTTACTGTTCGTAGGCGGGCAAGTTGTTTGTGACGTAGACATGGGCAGACATTATGCAAATATGTTACTTTGTGACGTGTGGTCATGACAGAAAAAGATTTATATTGCTGATTACACATTTAGCTGAATGTGAGCGGACTATTTAATAGACAAAAACTTAATTTATCTTGCACTATTGGTGTCACAACTTTGTAGATAGTTTATGTTCACATACAGCTACATGACACACTGCTTAAAAGATATTTTATATATTTGAAAAGCAATAATAGGGGCACTTTAAGAAAATAAAAAAGTGCCATTCATGTATTTTAGTTTTATATTGAAAGCCAGCAAATGCATTCCTAACCAACGACGGTCCCTCTTACATGCCATCATTCATTTGTCCTAGTCACTGTTGGAGTTTTCCAGTAATTAGGGTCCTGTCCCCTTGGGGCCAATGTTTTTACTCCCTGATGAAAAGACTTTGCACATTTACAGCCTGTCGATTTCTGTCACCTCTCTGGAAGGAGAAGTGTGTTTAGTTGTCTGTTCGTGTGAACCTGAAGGGTGAATCGCACAGTTCCTGACCTTTAGTTGACTGGCTTCATTCTCTCTGACTCTGTATGCATTTATCAGTCACAGCATTGTGTTAACCTTCTGACCTGCTTTGCTTGCGTCATGTTTTGTGTGTGTGCTTTTTTTTTATTCCTTTATCAATTTCCATGACCAGTTCCGGTTACTGTGTCTGTCTCAACCACCTTTATAATGTTTTGTCATTCTGTAGCAGAAAATGTCACAACACTGGATGAATGACCTTTTTAAAGCTCTGTCGACTCACTCTAATCCTTCATCTTCACCATGTGATCTTCCATCTGTGACCCCTTCACATTCATTCTCAGCCTAATCACCTCCACCATAACACAGACCCTCACTCATCTGGACAGCTGAGTGTCTGGTAATCTCCCACGTATGGATATCACTAGGGATCTCTCTTGGTCCAAACTCGTATGGATTTGTGATTTCTGTGTTAGAGACTTCTGCTTATTATTTTGTGTATGCTTACTAACTCTAAAGAGAAGACTGCAGTGATGTGTGTAATGAGCTTTTAGTCCCATCATCTTGGCATAGGATGAATTATATTTATTAAATCTGCTTCAACAGAAGGATAATGGAAATGTTTCCAATCTCCATTCAGATGTATATTCATGTGAGCATTTTCACAATATAAAAAATAAATAAATAAAAGTAAAACAATCTTTATTTTAATAATTTTTAATGTCACAAAATGTAACTTGATTTAATATAATGCATACTTGCTAAATAAAAGCATTAAAATGTAGTTTTTTTTTTCCTTTTTAGAAAATATGAGGGACACAGTGGCAAGTCAGCATATGAATGATTTACTAACAATCTGTATTGTTAGTAATACAATATATATAATACAATACAGTAAAATATATATGTATATGTGTGATCAAGACGGACCTTTGTTCTGTGGAGAGTTGCATGAGTTATTATTTAGGGAGAATTTACTCATCATATTCCTAATTTTGGTGTTTTTCACTAGAATGCCACACAGATGTTATTTTGTGTGTCTTCATTTTCTTTGGACAGGAAGGCTTCGGCTTTTATAGGCTCTCAGGAGTGCCTGACAGACAAAGTGCTTTCTCCTCAGTCTTAGGAACAGGACTGTGTGGGCGTACGGCTTTGGGGTTTAAAACATGGAACAAGAAAGGCTGGAAATGGGGTTTAGTGGAAGGATGAAGTGTATATGTGTGACATAAGAGAGGGCGATGTAGAGTGTGAGTGCATGCAAATACTCATATGCGTGGGGATGCATGTGGCCCTCGGCAGGAGTGGTCTAATCATTGAGCTAATGTGAACTGGCAGGTTGATGCATCCTAAATCAGACAGGTAGAAACACACACAGCTCTGTCAGTCGTTTAATGAGTAGCATTAGCTTAGATGCATGCTGTTTGAGAAAACATTCACTTGGCGCTGCACTCACCAGTCAAGCATGCACTACCGAATAAAGCGTCTTTGCTGAGCAGAAGCAAAGCCTTTAGCGGGATAATCTTAAGGGAATATAGTATGTTAGAGCAAGGATGGATAAATAAAATTAGTAAGCTGCTGTCCTGCTTTGATTATGTGTGAACACACAGTACCGCACACAGGGTCCAAAATGAACACCCGCTTAGTACCAAATTTGTGGAAAATACAGCTTTGATGATGCTTTTTTAAAATATAAAATAATGAAAAATTTAGTTTTACTGCTAGTATGAGATTTCGATTCAGCTGTGGTGCATTGTGTTAATTTTGAACTCTTGACTGCACAGTTCACTCCAGTCAGGTTGATTGGCGCTCCAAGAAATTGTTTCTGCATCGACTTGTCTCCATCAACATGCCAGGTTACGGTTTCATTGACAGCCGGCTGGAAGAGAAAAAATATGAAATATAACGACATCCACTGTGCAGTGCCTAATGTGTAAAAAAACACAGCAATTTTGTGCTAATCAGCCCCCACCAGCCATTCTAAATTTGTTCTGGGCCAAATATTTTGGTAGAACTTGAAATTAGTTTAGGATTTCTTTTTACTTGGATTAAGATTTCACTGTCCTTATCTAAAGTGACAATTTTGATCTCACTGAAGTAGCTACTGATACTATGGATTTATCACTTGTCGCACGAAAAACCAAGAAAAGGTCATACACAGATACATGTGAATGTATAGTTCAGCTGACAGTAAATAGACAAAGGCTATTTTTATGTTTGTGTTTTTGTACCTTTAACTTGTAAGGCGTTTTTGGGATTAACTGCTGAAGGATTTTTTTTCTGTTTTAAATGGATTGGATTTACTCCTGTGATTCTGTAATGCAAAATACTAGATTTAGGTCATCTGTGTTGGAACAGTTCACTCGTATGCTGCTCTTTAAAGGAGCCCTCAGTGATTTCTGCTTGAGTCTCTATGGATGCTTAAAAATGTTATTTAATGTTAAGGTCATTAAAAGTCTTAAACAAAAAAGTCTTAACTATAATTTTAAGAGGTCTAATATATGGTAGAGAAAAAAACTGAGTTACGATATAGCTTAATGTGATTACAGTGGTTTAAAAAAATGAGTACTTCATGTTTCAAAGTAAAAATGGGCCGCTTTTGAATGCTCTACATGCTCATGCTTTCAGAGCAGTTGATGCTCAATCAATGAATAGCCCACATTTATGCTTTTGATCTTCCGTTGATGAATTATGACAATGTTTATAATAAATTAGTGGTTATTTTTTGCTTTTGAATTTTATTTTAAAAAAACTTAACAGCATAGACACAATGTTATGAATGCAAAATGGCATCTATCTATATTTATTTAGATTTTAATTGAAACTTTCAATCTTTTGAAAGCGTGACTTAAAGTTTATTTTTTATTTATTTTTTTGAATGTGCCTCATCTGTGACCCACCTGTGCCTCTAGGTGTCAGTATTAATCTAAGGGGGCTGCCATATCATCCAGCACAAAATAAACAATAACAAGTACATCTTTAAAACAAGTTAGAACCTGCAGGAAACAAACTAGCATCTCAGTTGTCGTGTTTGAAAGTGGTATCCACTCCCTTTAATTACAACCCTTTTGTGTTGCACAACACCATTTAAAAAAAACACCGCCCATTAAACACTGCATATGACTTCTAATCTGTGCCATCCATTAATTTAGCTCAGTTTTTCTTCTTAAAGCCTTAGAAGTGGGCTGCACAGGGGCTGGTTGCATTATTGACAGTCCTGAAAGAGATGCTAAGACTCACTTTGTTTACAGCAGTCCATAATCTCTCTTTCTGCTAATACCACAGAGCTTTGCTACAATCTGTATTGTTAAAAGCGCTATATTTATATATAAGTTATTGACAGAGCACTGACACAGATCTCTTTATTTCTTTCCTGTGTCTTTCTCTCTCTTGCCCTCTGCTTCTCTTGTTTTCTATCTCATCCTGCTGTGAATGCTTTCTCAACTTGTACTTATCTCTCCTTGTTTCTCCCTCCCTCCCTCCCCTTTCTTTCTCTCGCTGTCTCTCTAAAGGGGTGGGGAATGTTCTTGTGAAGAGAGCAGGTGCAGTGCCTCCTCTCTCTCTCTTTCGCTCTCTCTGTCTGTCTCTCTCTTTCCTGGCATCAGCAGTAGGGGAGAGTAGAAGGCTGTCTGTGTATGTGTCTGGCTGCAGTGTCGTAGGCTTGAGCCGCGGTAAAATCCCACAGGAGATTAGAGCAGGAACACACGCTAGTGTGGACGCTTTAGAAATGGCAGCCTTAGGAGAGAGCAACAGACAGGCAAAACAAACACAACAGTAATGAGGAATGGATGAATGTTGTCTCATGGAAAACCTGCACGTTGTCTCTTTTTTTTTAAAATCCTTCTAGTTTTCTCTTTCCGTCCGTCTTCGACAAGCTCACTCCTCCCTTCCTCCCCTCCATCCTGCGCTCTGCTCTGCTCCTCTCTCTCTCTTTCTCTCTCTCTCTCTCATTCTCTCTTGCGCTCTCTCAGTGGAGGAATGTAGATAGAGGCTGAGCGTGCGCCCGCTGCTCTGCACGATATCTACGGCTCACTCTACGGCGGTGGGTTGCTCATCAGATGCTGTTCTGACAGGATTTGTGCTGCTCACGGATTTGACCGTCCACTGTCTCTTCCTGGACAACTCTGCACCTGCCACTGCCTCCTCTACCGGGTTTACTGCTCAGCTTGCACATACCGGGATCCGTGCTGCAGGTCCCTTGCTCCCTTAAGGATGCTATAAATCAGCAGGAGCTTTGGTTGAGGAAAAAGGGACATATTGCTTCACGGTCAGCACCGAGTCCTGCTTCGTGAGGGAACCAGCTTTCTGGGATATGTATAGCTGACTCAGCGCTCAGATCAAGACCTTGAAAAAGGAATTGGTAAGAACGAGGGAGCCAGAGAGGAAAAATATAAGCCAGTTTTTAACTTTTACTGAACTCTACCTTCAAATATTGCAATGAATGGAAGTACAAGGTCGGAGGATAAATCGAACGATGGTGTCATCTGCAAAAAGAGGGATTTGATAATCTGACGACAGAGAGTGCTGCTGCAAAGGCTGGTGCTCGGAGTCAACATGCAGATGATTTCACTCCTCCCTTTCCTTCCACATTCTTTGCTCAGCACCTTTATTTAACATTTGTACCATTTTAGTGATTTTAAGACGAGTTGGAAGTCATCTGGACGTATTGGTGGAATTGGACTAAAGGACTGTCCTTTTTACCGGATTCTGCAACCGCTGAGATTTCTACCTTCAGAATTCTGTTGGATGTATGCGCTTGTCTGATTGTGAGTGTGTGTATGTGTATTAGTTGTGTGTGGATGTGATTTGTCTGCTTTGATGTGTTCGTAACTATCTCACGGTGGTGCTTTACTTTTTCAATTTTTTTCTCCAATGTCTGGCATTGCCGGCCAGCGTTTCGCCTTGTGCTGTCCATGTTTGCCGAGTGCCCGGCCGTGGGGTTAACCCTTAACGTGCCACAGGCGAGATGAGTGACAGCTCTGGAACAGTGAACAACTCAGGGGCTATGGTACTGGAGGAGCCCGATGGGAGAGGTGGCTCAGGTGGACGTGAACAAGCCCAGGCCCCTGCTCGTGGTGGCATTTTAAGATGTGGGAGCTGTGCCCTTTGGCCCCGCCAACAGACTTGGCTCTGCGTGGTTCCGCTTCTTATTGGCTTCATAGGCCTAGGGCTCAGTCTAATGCTGCTGAAATGGATTGTAGTGGGTTCTGTGCGGGACTACGTGCCTACTGACTTGGTGGACGCCAAAGGAATCGGCCAGGACCCCATCTTTCTGTCTAAGCCTAGCACTTTTCCTAAGGGATCTGACACCACCACCACCACAACCACTATTGGAGGGGTCAGCTCGGTCAGCCCCACTGTCACCACTGTGGTGCGGAGCAGGACTCGAACAGGAACTCCTCCGAATGTTCCCCCCAGGGGCGGTGGTGCATCCGGCAGCCAGGTGACGCAGAAGAGCCCCTCTACGCGGTTTGTCACACGTAATCCCACCTTTACGACCACCATGGCCTCTACCACAACGTCTACTGTCCATGCGTCCACCTCCAGCCCCTCTCCCTCCAACACTGCTGTTCTAAACGACTCCACCCAAATGTGGACCAGAGAGCAGTCATCCACGGAGAGGCACGTGACCACGCCTGGTCGAACCCACGTCAGCCGTAAGACACGTAAGTTTAATACTTTCCGATCGTTTCTTGCTGGTGTTGGCTTTGGCAAGAGATGTGCAGTTCTGCTTTTGATGGGAACTGTTGGTGATATTTTTTTGGATGTTATTCTAATAATAATAATAATAATAATAATAATTCTTTATAGGTTGCAGTTTTGCATGTGTATACTGTGTTAATGACATTCCAGATGCGAAACATGACGGACTTGGGACTGTGTGCAGTCCTGTCTATCATGTCGCCAGGGAGCGGCAGATGCACTAATGACAGTGACTCTGACCACTCCCTGTGTTTCAAAATATGACATATAAAGAGAATTTCATAGGCATAACAGTGTATCAGCTTTACCTTTTCTTAAGCTTTTTCATGTGCTGCTGTCAATGAAACAAAATATGTATCAGGATGTCATTAGATGATGTCTCCTTTAGCTCTGCATTTGCTGATTCTCTCTTCACATTAGGTTACTTGAAGTGATGTGTCCAATAATGGTGTCATACTTTGCATAGATTTATGTATTTGACAGATTACACATTTTGCTGTTAATTTAAAAGAAAATGGCATTGCATGTGCCATTAATGGCATTTTAACTGTCTGTGCATGCATAAGTTGATTAATGCGTCATCATGCCTGATTGCTCGCACCTGCTCATAGTATTACTTGACGCCAAGGTATGCTGTCCATATGGGATTCTGCTTTGGGATTGTGCCTTTACTTTAGTCATCAGAATGCTGGATAGATATGCATTCACAATTAATGATCACATTCATTTGCATACAGCGAACAGTTTGTGCACAGTGACATAATAAGAATTAAAGTGACTCTTTGCAACTGAGTTTTTGTTCTAGCGCTGTGAATGTTGTATTATTTTAAAGAGCCCTTTCTTTGAATTCAGATGGTAACGTTGGATCAGAGGTTGTCATGCCTCACCACTCTATGAGATTAAGTTACCTTTATTCATGGAAGCTGCTACTGTAACATCTACTTTTAATGATTTTGGAAAACCCCCGTATTTACATGTATGGGTTTTATGAGAAGTTTAAATTAAAGCGAATTTTGGAATGAAATTACGTTATCAGATATTTTTCTCTGTTTTTAGAAAATTAGAAAAGCATAATTTTGTCTGTGCCTGTTTTTCAGGGCTCAACAAGGGTGGCTCACAAACATGGGTGATAACGGGAAACAACATGGGTTCATGAGGTTATAATTGTAAGAATCATCACTGCATTGAAACCCTTTTGCCAATTTTATAAATTGATGTAGTTATGCTATATAATCATTTATTTGCATAATTATATTTTGTGAAAAAGCTGGAATATCATCTAAAAAAAACAATAGAGATTTTGTTCTTAAAAATCCTTATTCTTCACTGTTTTTACAAGCAAAAAGAGTCTCTGTTAATAGTAATGTAGACCTCCCTCTACTCGCAGTAATAAAAATGAACCAATGAATTTCATGAGGTGTCGTAAGGCTTTGGACAAGTCCTTATCATATGCTTTGGTTGTACAATAATTAATTACCATTGCAATTGTGTGGCATTTCAGACTCATCAGACGGTAGATCCATGTGCATGCTGTTTAATAGGCAACTCAGGATGGCAAACAGTACAAAGCTACTGAGTAAACAAGCAGACACAGGAGACAATAAGCAGTACCGTAAAACAGGCAGTAGATCGTGGTATCAGGCAGGAATCGGAATCGAAAGTCCAGGCAATGGTCGAGGCAACAGGCAATGATCGCAAAAACAGAGTCCAGGCAGAGTTTGGGGCAACAGGCAAGAAACCGAGTCAATATAAACAATCCAGGTAGGCTTCAGAAGTAATCACGAGGATAAACGCTTAGTAATGTCACAGGGAGCAAAACAGTGTTCGCCTTTCAAGGGCGAAAGCCCGCGAAGTGTTCGGGGGAAAAGGGTAGGAACTAAAACTCGGGTGAGGGTTCCCACTGATGGCGGTCGGACAGCACCACAGAGGACCGCCTTGTAACAAATTGTCTGCCAGAGGATATCTTAATCCTTTTTGTCTCCAAGCAACAATTGCCTACCTTTTTCGATAGCACAGAGAAAAAGATAACCAAACCATTTGCAATCCAAATGCATCTGAGAGCCCACAGCTGTGCCTCGACTTAAAACCCCTTAACCATATTTGATATTATACTTAAAAACAGACCTTTTTTTAAAAAAAACTAAACTTCCAGGTAAAGAGGCAATTTGGTTTCACAGAATATTATTCTACAGAGCTGAATGGCCTGTAATTTTGTTTTTCCTTTTATACTTCTGTTAGTTATGTTTGGATGATGAAGTGGAAGGACCAATGCTGCTGCAATGGATCTGTTAGTACTGCAGCTTATGTAGGAGCAAGGCTAATTGGAGTTGCTGGGGGCACCTTGCGATGAACTGATCGTATAAAAGCCATATCTCAATGTGATCGATTATGAAGTTGCAGAATCAATTGTAGCATTAAGTGAAAATGGCTTTGGTTGAAACCGGCTGACACGATTCCTGGTTCCAGCTGACTGCCATTTAATGACCATTGATTCTTCCTTTTGTTTTGTAACATCAGACTGATTGGGAGGATTAGTTTGTGTCATCTACAGTACCACACTGTATGGAGAATTTACTACACTGTACCACTGTTTGCTCTTCAAATACAATTGAGATTGGGATTATTTGATGATTCTGATATTAAATCATTGCCGGTGTTAAATGACCTAAAATCATTCAGAATGTTGCAGAAAGATGGTGATTTATTTGCCTCGTCTCGTCTGTCTATTTCCTGTTTTAATAGAAAGCCATAAAAGCACTGCCTTCCAGTGCCATTAGAGCTTAATTTCATTGAGACTATTCAAAAAAATGCCACTTTGATTTATCTTTTTAAGATATCCTACAGGAGGGTTGAAGCCTTAAATATTAATGCTTAGAAAGAGAAACATGTTCAATATGTAGAAGAGCATGTGAATAATTGACAAGGGTGTGCTGAAAAATTATCTGGGAAAGGGATGAGAAATGTGCAGGGTTTTATAAATAGAGGTGGAGGAGAGGACGATGAATGCAGACAGTGGTGACTGGATTCAGCATATCAATGTGTGAAATGTGCCAGGACTGGAATCTCTGTAGGGGCAAATGTTACTTATAGTTAAAAATACATTATTTTCTAGATAGTATAATATACAAATAATATAATAATTAAAGAGATAATGCATGACTTGTTTGAAAATGGAAAAGTTTTTTTTTCTTCTTTTTTTCTTTTTTCCCCATGGCCTTTGGTCCACACAGTTAATCAACCCAGGCTCACTGGAAAATGTGCCTGACAAAAGTGTCATTGCTTCTTGCTTGTTTCATGGCTTTTTAAATGTGAAATGTCCACTGAGTGGTGCTAAAAATGACCATTCTATGGTTATCATTAATCTGCCCAGTAATCAGCATTGTGTGAAAAGAAATCTAGGTACAATAGTTACAATTTTACTGCTATAGTGTTAAGTTCAGCTGGAAACGGCAGTGAATCTGTTTGAACTTTTGCTACTTTTTTTTTCTCCAATAAAACTATTGAAGAAGACACTCTTCACAGTATCTCCCTATGCCATTTTAAATCTGTATAACTTACTGTACTTCTGGTGTGAACTGTTGGTAATTCCATTTTAATGTTAATGAATCTTGAATCCAGAATTTAAACCGTTTAACATATTTAACCAGTATGCCAGTACAGTTAAACTGCTGTGTTATTGCAGAGCCATGCATATGTTGTTTTTAATTGTCTTTTTTGTCTAGTGTTGTTTCTTCAAATGATTCAGGCTAGATTCTGCCATTATCAGTTATTTGACAACATTACGTTCAAAAAGTTTTATCTGTTTAGTTCTAGTTGGAAATTAACATCAACAATGTTGACAGCTGACATTTTTGCATGAGGGATGACTTGCTGAGGAGACATATCAGTAATGATTAAAAACTCCTGAATGCCTATTTCTGAAGTGTTGAACTCTGGTGCAAATGCAAATTATTTCTGTGTTTTCAACTTAGTTATGCACCAAATATTGCAACCTTGAATCTTAAATCCACCTTTCTGGGGGTAACAAATACACCTCACAGGAGAAAGGCTTAAATCGTTGACTATAAAAGATGCATGGGATGTTTAAGAAAACAGTAAGCTGTTCATCAGCTATGCTGGAGGCAAATGTTAAAGGAGGAAGCTTTGTCTTCATTACCACAGGTTTAGTTTCTGTCAAAGGGATTGGGCATCTAGATCAATCATATAGAGGATCATTATAAGCACTGTTTGGAAATAGATCTTTCATTGATTCTACGAAGATAGAGATACTTGTTTATGACATTGAATTCAATTAACTAATAGCTGCATTAAGTCTTAATGATGCTTTCTGACACAGACTAATGCTATTTTTTGTATGCATGCTTCAAATTGCAACATTACTTACTCTTTCCTGCACTTATAATCTTAATCAGTTTAAAATACTAATATTATGCACGCTCTAAAAACAAGTTATCTGTCATAATTGTGCATGATGTCATTTGATTTCTTCATTGCTTTTGTTTTTTCTGCTGCTTTCCTTTTATTTCTTCTCCTTTGTCTCACAGTACCCTGTGCTTTTGTAAGCCACCTTCAAACCCTTTAATATCTGTGGACAAACACATATCAAGTTGCTTTGGCGGGTTGCCTTGGTCACTTGATGGTGTTCAGTCTTTTCAGCCTAATACCACATTGTGACTATTAATAGAGCTGACCAGCATGACAAATGAGGACCATAACCCTCAACAAAACATTCTGTTGAAGCTCAGCCAATCAGAAGAAGGAACAATGTTTTCTCTCAGCCCAAAAATACAGCGCAGCATAAAGGAACACAACCCCACTGTGAATCCTGCTTATTACTGTTGCAGCTTAAAGCCTATTAAAAAATCCCTGCCAACACGAGAGAACGTTGTAGAAAGATGTTTGGCTAACTCTCCACCATAGTAACGTAGCACATTTAAAGCATGAAGACATTGAAGTAAATATATTAGGGGTCTCGAGTTTAACATTTTTAATAAAATGTGTATTTATCAATTAGTAACATGTCAATTTGGTTTTATAAATAATGACCAAAAGGTCAGTGGTTATTGTGTTAAATAAGCAGTGATTAGACAAAATTACAAAAACAATCTCTAATCAAGATGGAGTTTATAACACAGGAAATTATAAGACTACAATGTGACCATAACATTGTTTTCAGAAGCTGCATCTTAATGGCACTCATTATTTACAGACTCTTCAGAGGTGAATGGATTTTTATGCTGAGATTTTTTTTTTTTGCTAAACTATTAAAAAAAAACCCCCACACACATTGACAAAATGGCAATTTAAAACAATATAAGGCAAAAACCATAGCGGGGCATTAATTTCTTAGCAACTGCATGCAATTTTTTTTAAATCCTTATCCATAAACGATAAAAAGAAGGTCAGTTGGCAATTATTAGTCTAGCTGTAACAAGTCATTCAAGGCATCATTGTAAACCACGCCCACATATTAAATAGCTCTTGGAATGAACTTAAACTTAAAAGAAGGGGATTTGCACACTTAGCAAGGCATCTCTCCTTCAGTGGCTCATAAAATAACTCCTCTGCATATCAGTTTCAGTCATTTGCTGTGGATGTTTGTGTGTGTTTGTGGCTGGCCTGCATTGTCCGCTTTCAGCGCTACCTAAGGGATAAAAGAGTGCATCACACACCCAGAGTCTGTTATGAGGTATTGATTCACGTGTGATTGTCTACGAGACTTGTGACTCTCAGCACTTTGACTAGTGGGATCAGTTTTAGTGTCACAGGTCTGATTGCTCATGCACAGCACTTTCCGCTGTTCCTGGGCTTGTTTTGAGAAGCCACAGAGCCCCATCCTTTGTAAGTGCACTGGGTGTCATTAAACAATTTCATAATAATTCATTTTCATCCCTGAATTTGGTAGAATAATAGCGCCGTGAAATTGGATAGGCTTTGTTTTAGGATGTTTTCTTGCCAGCTTAATTTTGAGTCGTGTAGATTTCCTCTTTTTCAATGAAGCAGTGGTGTCACCATTCTTGTTTGGAATACCTCAATCCTTGCTATACATGATTTGCTCTCCCACACTAGTTTGACAGATGTAGTTTGACTAAATCTGTCAAAGTAAGGATTTGGTTTTCTCCACTCTAGTTTGACTAAACAAGAATAAAGGCTGTGTGAGTATCGGAGCTGTCTGAATGGTGCAGCTGCATTATGGGAAGTCTTTCTCATAGCCCTGAGGGAACAATCCTGCAGCCATGACATGATCCCTTATGCCTGAACTCATTTAGGCTGCTTAGAGCAATCTCTTTTTGCTTACCCTCGCTCTCTCCCATTCTATCTCTCCTTCAGAATGCTGGTTGGTGGCTAATGTGCTCCATGTGCTCTCCATTTAGTTCTCTCTCCCTCGCTTTTTCTCTTTTGCTTTCTCCTTATCCTCTTGCGGTTATCGAGGCAGATCTGTCACAGGGACACTGCACCTCAGGACATGGCTTCACACACCGTGACAGCATCCAGCCAACACACTCAGCTCAGATGGCAGATTAAAGAGGGGTCACACATGCCCCCACAACCACACACACATTTTGTTGTCATACCGAGGTTGATGAATGGCGGAAATGGAGCGAGCGATTTGCACGGCTGTGCGGTCAGCACTCCCACGGTGAGTGTCTGAGTACGTTCGAGGGAGCGGTCAGCACGGATGTGGACCGTTAGAGGCCATATGCGTCGTCTTCCCGATCAGACCTCGCTGGCATCTGCAGGGGTGAACACGTCAGTCCTAATGCTGCCGCTCTCCCGTTTCAGCCACCTGTCAAATGTTACTGATGGTTTCCCACTGAGCTTCTGCCTCTCGCCTCTGACTCCGCACATACTGTAGACGTGAGTCAGAATCATAAATGACTGCTGTGGTGATGAGATCTAATATGCATAATGTACAATTTAATGTACATCATTTTAAAATGTCAGTTAGGTTTTAAATTAGTGTCTGCTCCAAACAAAACAATTGTTTATTCTTTACCTGAATCAAATGCGGATTCCTTATACAAAGGGAGATACATAGGAATAAACAAGGAGACTCAGACTATTCGACTTAAAAACATATATAAAATAAAACAACATCAAATAAATCTCAGATCTTATATAATTATATTCGTTTTGTATGTTTTATTTTTTGGAGGATTAATAATCACATTAATACAAATGTTTAAATATTTTTTTAGTAATTTCTTTCAATTGGCAAAGCAAAAAATAAATAAATTATTGCAAAATATATGTTTGCATAATATATGTGTCTGTGCAGTGAATATTTATTATATAAAAATACATGCATGTATACATTTCAGAAAAAAAGTTGTGCTGATAAATTAAATATAAACTAATTAGAAAATTAAATGAATACAATTTCATAGAAATTTCAATACATATAAATGCTCAATTGAATGTATACTGTTCAGTCAATTGTGGTTTATGAGGACAAAAATGTGTATAATGACATGGGTACTACAATGTTAACATGGTTTATGAGGACACTTCCTGTGTCCACGTAAAACCAAAGGCTTAAAAAAAAAATTCTAAATAGTTTTTTATGAAATTCAAAAAGTGCACAAAGTTTCCTGTAAGGGGTAGGTTTAGGTGTAGGGTCAGTGTAGGGCAATACCACATATAGTCTGTGCAGTATAAAAACCATTATGCCTATGGATAGTCCCCATAAACTCCGTAAAAAGTATTTGTGTGTGTGTTCTTTTTTCTAACTAGATACGAACATTGTCTGACAGTATACCAGTTCCCACGTGACATTCTAAAACGCTTAACGTGGCTTAAAACACCTAAAACCCCTAGAGGAAACCCAAATTTCTGTCAAGCAAGCAGTTTTCTTGTAATAATCACTACTGTCAAAAGAACAAGCCCATATTTGACGATTAAAGTGAATAATGTCACGTTAACCTGTTTCTCTATAATGGAGGTGAACACTTAACTTTATAAAATTATTAACTTTATAAACTGAATAAGAGC
>JAUCNO010001053.1:13935167-13949182 GCA_032353835.1 Enteromius viviparus
CCAGCCAGGAACGGTGTAAGAGAATGTTCTGGAAAGAGATTTTGTGCCTCTTTGTGATGGTACAATAAGGCGTCGCTAATAAGGCGGATTTTCAGTATATATAACATATAATGTGTGTGTGTGTATATATGTACGTACATACATACATACATACATACATGATTGTTTAAAAAAATTGTTTTAATGTTTTAACTGCATTTGGGATTATTTAAATTTTTTAATTAAGCATGGGTGTATTAAAATGATCAAAAATGATAGGACATTTTGTTATATTATAAAAGGTTATTTCAATGAAATGCTGTTCTTTTGAATCTTACTATTCATCAAAAAATTATCATTCATAATATTAAGACATTTTTTTATGGACATATTTCATTTTAATTAGCCTTTATTATAATTTTTATTTATTTATTTTTTAATCTTCCATCAAGAACTTTGAGATGTATTTAATTTGCACTTCTGCAAAGTGAGGCTGTGTCTTTCACTTTTTCACTTACTGGTCTACTGTTGAGCTCTCTGAATCAATGAATAAATGCTGTTGATGTTCGTGGAATTAGTTTTAAGCCATACATGCTATCATCTTTGAATCTCTGTCTTATTATGGCAGCTTCAGCCTTTATCAAACTGAATAGGTAAGGATTCATTAAAACTTAGAATCACACAATAACTTGATGCAGGTGGGGTACTTCCATTTAATAGCCTCTTGTATTTCACAGTTCAGTAGTATTGCCTTTTCCGTATACACTCAGTTTTGATTTAATTGTATTAATGATTAAATAAAATGACTAATTATGTCCAAGACAATAGCTAGAGGACTGACTAAAATGTGACAAATGTGACTTATTGCCAGTTAATTTGTATTAAAATAAGTCAGACTATCTGCCATAAGCCTGGCTTATTTGGTAAACTTGTTTTATGGAAAAGGACCCTGTTCTAGAACTGTGAGGAAAGAATTATCAAATAAAATTGTGTGAGAATTGTATGTCTATGATTAAAACAAGTGAGTTTGCGGTGGTGGTTGAAATAAAATTGGTGAGGTTGTAATTTTTTACTTTTTAATTTATTGCATGCACTGTAGTTCTTCCTTGCCTCATTTTTATTAAAATTATTTTGATTTATTCTAGTGTATTTTGTGTTTGAAGAGCAGGTCTAATCTTGGAATTATGGAAATGCTTATTGAAGGAAGTTTTTTAGCATTCTGCACACTGTTTGCTCCCCAATCTAGATGAATGAGAGAGGAGAGCAGAGGAAATCATGAAAAAAGGGGGCCTCTCTACAAAAGTGGACACCATACAATGAATGTGCAATCAGAAGATTGTCGGTATGAAATAGCATTGTCCTTGCTAGATTGGTCTCATTGGACAAAGCATAGCAATCAATGTCTATCTCTTTGTATCACACACCTCTCTCACTTCTTCCTGGACGAATCACAGTTTCAGAAAAGAGTGACTTGGCAATTGTCAAGTGGTAATATTACAATTTATTTTTGTGTTGTCTGGTTTGGATGTTTTTTTGGGAGGATGGAACATAAACATGGGACATTTTTATAGCCCTATCTAGTCAGAGAATACAATCATCCATGCCATTATTTTTATGTTTTATGAACTGTTTTATGAAGTTAACATTCCTGCAAAACCTATTGTAAAAATTGAATATGGTTTGAGTATACATTATATGGCAACCTGCTCACCAGAGAGGTAAAATAGACCCTGATTGGCTTATTTGATTACAGAAACTCTGCCTTTAAGTGTGAAACTGGGGGCTCTGTCTTTGTCTCCTACAATTGGTGTGGGATCTGGGTGCTAGAGAGGACATTTGGAATGCATGAGAACTAGAGGGAGCACATTGAGAAGTGTAGAGACCAGAGGGATTGAGGAATGAATTGAAAATGACAGATTGAGCTGAATAGGAGAGCCTCTGCTCTTGTTTGGAGAAGCCTGTCCATAACAGTCTAGTGTGGATGCTGGGTTTTTCAAATGGGTTTTAGCATGCACAGATGTTTTTGAAAGTTATGGATGTTAAGTGGAATGCAAAGAGAAAAGATAGGAGGGGGTCAGATGTCAAACCGAGAGGCCTTCTGTTGCATTAAAGTGCTAAGATTGTACCAGACCAGTTTAGGAGGGATAAACAGTTTATCATGTCCTTGGAAACTCCTTTTACTTTTTCTAATGTTGTTGCTTGAGGTCTTTGGCCCAGTTCTCTTCTCGATCCCTTTATTTTTGCCCTCTATATCCCCCTTTTCTCTGTATAGTCTTTTATTTTTTTTCATCCTTTCGTAAGTGATTTTCACTGCGGGAAATCCTGACCTCTGGCCCTCTAATATTTTGGAGGCTGCTGGAGGATTGAGTGTGTGTCTCTTGTTGCCTTTAAGTTATGTCAGAATACTGGTATATATGAGAGGAGCACCTATCAACACGACCACATCACCAGGGGATTCTCAGGATTTTTTGTGAGCCCCGATATAACAAAATGGTATTAATCAAAAACAATAGTGAATGCTGACTGTACTATTGTTTATTTACATTTCATGTTCACACAGATGAAGATAAATCTCTCTTCTCAATCTATCTCTAAATCGGTCTCAAAAATGTCTTTTTATCTTCCCTTCCCTTCCCTTACTTTACCCTTTTTCAGCATTTGCTCATGCAGCCACGTTTAAACTCTCTTTTGGCTGCTGTTTGTAATTTGCCCTGTCTCTGTTCTTCCACAAGCCTTGTAGAGACTTGCTTTGCTCACCCGCTGAGAGGAACCTCTTATCTGTTTGCTCTGCATGCTAATCTCTTGCTCCAGAGCTGCATTTGTTGAAGAGTTTGGCCTTGTCTCTAAATCCCTGCTCCCTCTGTGTCATTTGATCCATTTGAAGAGCACCCCTCAGCAGACTTAAGCAGACAAGACAAGTTCAGAGTGTATCAATCACTCTCAAACTGTGAATTTATACATTTTAGCAAAGAGTGATCAACTTTTTCACAGCTTAAAAGCATATATGAAAGAAGTCTCATAGGGTTAAACTGAGATTTGTCCCCTCCTTGGGGAGAATAATAACTCATCTGAGAGGACCCTCGCTAGGAGCTGGCCGATGCTGTTAGAGCTCAGTGTCAGGATCTGTCTGCAGGCTGTGGTGCTGAAACAGCAGGTGGCCTGGAGCTGTCACAGTCCTCCAGTGCTGAAAACTGCAATGCAATAGGGAGCTGTCGTCTTCTGTGGTGCTGAAAGAATTCTGTGGAGCTGTCCACACCCTGGGGTGCTGAACCTTTGTGTCTTGCATGGGCCACAAAAGAATGCTTATTATTATTGTTACTTCTACTACTACTGCTAACAACAATAAAATATCTCTTTAACTATAAAAAACACATTTCTTTGTTGTCAGTGCAAGTCACAATTATTATTATAATTATTATTATCGTCATTTCATTTGTTTCCCACTAAAGTCTATAATATACACTATGGTTTTCATGCATTTATTTTACATATGCATGTTTATTAAACATTGCTTTTAGTTTCCTTAAACTTAATCTGCATTATAAAATAGATAACATTTTAATGTGATCACTATAATGTGATAAAAATGTACTGTATGCATGTGTATGCATATGCATGCAAGTGTTGCGCAAACATATTGCTGCAAGTGGAGGTGCAGATATGTGCACTTTTGTGTGTTTGTATACCCATGATTAAAAAAAGGATTTGCCTGCTCAGTGGACTGAGCTGAGCTCTAAAAGCCAATTACGGTTTAATTTACCCACTGTCACATGTAGTTTTTTCTCTTTTCTCTGGGCTGCACTATTTGGAAAATGGCTGCAGGCATATTGATTGAGAATAAGAATAAAATAAGACCTAGAATATTTCAGTTGTGGCCCAGGAGGGAGTGTGGAGAAGGACGGAATGCGATTCAGACTAAAATGAGTCCACACATTGTATATTTATGGCTATACCTTACAATTTCTGGAGATCATTATAACTTCTCTTTCCTCCTCGTTTTTTTTTTTCTAGTTCTGTCAGTAACTAGATATGGTTTAATTGCCCCAGGTGACATCCCTAGTCATCTCCCATGCAGTCAGCTCCCATTACCATTGCCCATCCGTCTACCCCTATATAATTGTAATAATGCACTCCTTGGACCACACTTCCTTCTATTTCTTCCCCATCAATGACTTCAGTCGCTGTTGTATCTAGAGTTTTACAGAGGTCGTGCCATGCACTTGTCATTAATGCCCGCCCCCCAGTGGTCCAGTTATGTCAGAAAAGTGGGCTGGGGGGGAGGGGGGAGAGAGTAAGTAAAAGTTGTAAAATAAGACATTTCTGTAGCATAGTTTCAAACAATGGTGTCTCTTTCACAGGTAATGCACCACCATGCCAAAGTTTGGGATCATGATTTTAATATGTATATATTTAGATTTATACAGTAATAAATACAACTTTAGATAGTGTCAGACTTTCAAAAACATCTTACCAACCCCATTATTATAAACTGCATGTTGTAGAACTTTGATCTCTAAAAAGATTTCAATATGAAATATCAAATGATTTCAATTCTTTTAGATGACCCCTTTAAATGAAAGTTTTATTGGCTTATACTTTATACAGCACTTCTTTAAAGGTAAGGTTTGTGAAAATCTGTGTTAGTCTGATAGCACATGCCAAATCCGCTTTGTGAAAACCCTGAATAAGAGATTTGAGTGCAGGAGTTGTGAGTTTCATCTCAAGCCTGAGTCTCATACTGTGGTGTGTCTGTCGCTGATGCTAATGTGCAACTGGATGAGACAGACACTCTCCACAGTTCATCCAGGAAACGGATATGACGTGAGACTCAGCAGGGTGTTTGGAGCAGTGGTTAAAAGGAGAAGTGCATGTCCCGTGCCCCCACAGAGGCCTAGCGTAATGGCCCATAACTCCAAGTTCTGAAAAGTTTCTCTTCTACTATGAAAAAAAAAAACTATGTTGGGCAGAGGAATTCTCTTTAATGCAGCCCATTAGTTAGAGCTGGAGGGAGGAGAGAGGGAGGGGGAAAAAAAACAAGAGAGAGAGCGACAGAAAGAGGCTGAAACACAGCACAGCCCTCTGAGGGGAAACTGAATGGCCTGAAAGTGAACAGTGAGAGCTTCTCAACTCGTGTAGAGAATAGATACTTGTCTAGGATGTGGTCTGAACAGGTTTCTGTTTTGTACTCTGACACGATATCCCGCTGTTGTCGCTGCCAGACATGTCTCCACATTAATTATCCCATCATACTTCACTAGGGGCCCTGGAGTCCATGTTAATTTAACATGTCTGTGATAATAAATATAACTAATTTGGAATATTTCAATTGCTGCTTTTTGCTTATGGTTTAATGTAATTTTAATGATGATATAATGAAACCTTTTAATTTTAAATTAATATTGAATATTTATTTAAAAACAACTTTGTACATCATACTTTTTTTGTTTTTTGTTTGTTTTTTTTTGGAATATACACTACTGTTCAAATGTCTGTTATGTTCACCACGGCTGTATGTATATATATATATGTGTGTGTGTGTGTATATATATATATATATATATATATATATATATATATATATATATTAGGGGTAATAAATATAACTTATTAGGGATGCACCAAATGTTCTGCAGCTGAAAATGTTTGGCTGAAAATAGCAGCAAAAGCGAATAAGTGAAAAGATGTAAAAAGCACATGTTGCCCAGTGTTTCATTTTGTTCGGTTTTGGTATAAAGGGGAAAAAAAAAACATTAAATTATTTTTTCCCCCCAGCTACAGTATTTCCTTTCTTTATCCAGGACAGTCTTTATATGTCATTTAACTTTTATAATTTTGCCTGCTCTTCGAGTGCAGCCCATTCTCCTTTTTCAACCCAAATCTCTTGTGTGCTGTGCGAGGCACCCTGCGTCTCTGTTCAATTTAGAACGCAGTGGTTGACGCAGAGCCTGTTAACTGATGTGTGTGTTGCGCCATTGTACATTGTCTGTCTATATCCCCATGGGATCTTAAAGTCAGCCCATGTGGTTTCTCACAGGGGGCTGTGCTTCGAATGTAACTGCCTGGTGTTGCTATGTAGGTCAGGCAAAGCGTTGTCTACATGCACTGTAATCTTTGCGCTCCCCTGTTCAATCTAACGCCTGTTTGTGGGAGTCTGATGGTATGCTTTATCTGCTTCTCTCAAAGATGCTAATGGGTGGCCATGAAACTTTAAATACCCTTGACTGATTCAATAATTTAATAATGATCTCTCAGAAGATTCCTCCTACGCATGGCCCATTTGTTTTCTCATTCCAGAGGTGGAGAGAAAAAGTGGCCATTTGGAGAGGCTCTGGTCTCTGCCGGCACAGAGCTTAAGCAGTTAGTGCTGATGTAGTAAAGTGCATATTAAACATATTAAAGATAGTAAAAGTTGTTTTATACAAACAGATCAGTGACTGGTTTTATACAACAGATCAGAGCTGCTGAGAACACTTTAATTTTAATGTCTTACTGGTGCATGAAGAAATGATTGAATGGAGCGAAAAGTTGAAGGAATAGCTTTTGGTTTACATTATCTTAGCTTATAGGCAGCAGCTGTCAGCCTCACCATCAATAACTGTCTGTTTTTATGAGGTTCACAGCAGCTCATATTAGATTCAAGGATGTTTGGCATAATACCAATACATTCTATTATTTTTTATTTCATTATGTAACTTATTGCACGCATACACTATGTATGCATAACAGTGGGATAGCAATCCAAATTCATAATAGCAAATTACAGCTTTTTTCATTTTCTAATGAATGCTGACATTTGATGTTATTTCACACATCCAATTGTGCTTAACATCGTTTGAGCTACAGTGTTGCTCTGTGAATGCATGTGTGGATTGCTCTCTCAATTTTCGGTACATTCTCATTCTGCAGATGGCAGTGGTCCAGTCCCTCCTCTTTTTCCACTGGGATGAATGGCCTGCAGCTACCGCTCTTAATTAATGATGTGTGAGCCTGAACTACCTGTTCTTGTCTCTCCTGCAGGATCCTAGATAAAAGTATTCAACTTCTATAGAGAATTAGACACAATGCTGTAAAACATGCTGAAAACAACTGAATCCTAAACTTAAAACACCAACAGTCTTATGATATTCATCTGCACTGATATTCTCTGGTAAAACAAACTGATTGTGGTTATTTTTTTCTTGAATTCATGCAAAGCAGCAGCAAACACTCAAATAACAGGTATTTACTTCTCAAAGTCTCTTCACGTCTCTGTAGCTCTGTGCTCAATAATGTGTTTATTGTGTATATTTGAATTATACTGTGTTGTAAATAAAAAAAACTAATCGTTTTAAAAAAAAAGTTTTTTCAATCTCCTTCCATTCTTTCTACCTGAGTCTCACTAATGGCCCATTAATGGCCCCAATGGGGAGTGGTCTTTGTCTTTTCGGGTGATTATCATTTTATATTCATGGATATTAGATTTTGTTTATTTAAATGGTTGCATTAAACATACAGTATTAAATATGTTGAGTCGTTACAGCTCTAAAACATATTTATTCATTGCCATTCAAAAGTTCGTAGACCGTACGACTGCTTTCTATTACTACGTAATTTATTCCTGTGATGACAAAGCTGAATTCACAGCAGCTATTACTCATGTCTTCAGTGTCGCATGATTTTTCAGAAATCATTTTTAATATCCAAGAAACATTAATAACAGTTGTGCTGCTTAAACAGTGATACACTATTCAAGTTTAGTTCAGGTCTATTTTAAATCATGAAAAACCTCCAGGTGTATTTCGTGCTGATTTCTCTTTTACGGACATCGAAGGAATCAAATGTTGTGTCCTGTCTGACCCGTATGTGAAAAGAACTGTCTTTTCTGAGGTGTGCTACTTCAGCAAGCATCAGTATTGATGGAATCAGGCTGGAAGGAGACTTGGGTTGTGCGGCATTGATTTTGTCTGCTAGCATTCACGCCCGGAGCTCTGCCATACTTTTCTGCATGAGCTTGTGTAGACAAATGTCCTGTTTTTTTTTTTTGGTGTCTTTTTCTTTGACGCTTTTGAATGGAGTACTTTCATCTTTCTTTTTTGCATATCAAAACTTTTTGTTTCTAACAGTTTTCTTGACCCATGTTTATATCTCTGCATTTTGCTGTCTTTGTCTTGTCTTTTTTTTCTCAAGTTTTACCTGATTCCTCTGTGTCTCATCTACGATTTCCTTGAAAATCTCCCCCTTTATCTGTACCTTGCTTTTTTGTGTTGAGTAGAGCTACTGATTGGTATGCTAAACATTCAGCACTGCAGACTTTGAGAGTCTGTCGCTGGCTGAGGCAACGGAGGCCTGCAATTTGATTGACATGGTGAGCGGTAATAAATGATGCCCGTACTGCTTGCTAAATAAAGCGCTGTAAATAACGAGTGCAACACACACACAGAATCATGGAGGAAGGCAGGTTTGAGAGCAGGTAGATGAGTGTGTGCATTAATGCAAGTTTACAGGCTTTAGTGCAGAAAAGGTTAATAGTATAGAGACTTGAGACTTGCATAGTCATGCAAGGTCGGATCCTCAGGAACCAGGCATGGAAATACAATTGCATTAATCCAAGTTTTCAGTATTAACCCTTTTTATACAGTGCAGATAAGCAGTGCAGAAGCAATGCAGCATTTTATCAGCAAGATGAGAAAAAAATCCACCAAAATCCCAGGAAATTACCAGGGAAAAAAAAGACCAAATTGTTAATGTCACAAATAGGAGACAAATGTTATAGTGTATTTAATATAAGGTCATTGCTGTATAATCAGTATTTAAAAAAGGGTGTTAAAAGTAATTTAAATAGATTGTAGAATTTAAATCAGAAAGTGGGCAGAACGTGAGTGCGCTTTGTCAATTGATGTCCTCGCCATAGCTGAACTTTTGAGAATGGAGTGCACCTCACATTGATCTAATTGGACAGTGGATGTTAAACATCATTTGAAGGGTTTTGAGTACCTTACAAATAGCATAAGTGTGTGTTCATTTGCCTGGGGAGCATGTTCACTTCTTTTTTGTATGGCAGCCCTCCAAATCGCCACTCTGCATTCAACCATGATAAGCTCTAAAATCCTGTGGCACCTCCTCAGGCCTATGTCTGTTTGCATGTGCAGTCGACTTATAGAATATCCTGCTTATGTCTACTTCTGTTCAGCATTGAGTATAAATGCTTTGCACATTTATATATCAAATTACTGATAGTGTCAGATGTCAGATCTCTTATAAAGACAAAACATACTGCTAATTAGCAATCAGCTAAATGTAATTCGTCTTTGCAGCTGCGCGTTTAATTGTGACTTCGTCTTTAATATAGACTGCAAAGTTGAAAATTATTTGTCCATTCTCATTTATTTTTCTTGTTTTATATGCTCATGCAAGTAAGAATCTTTTTTTTTTATCCCTATAAACTTTTTATTCTTACTCAAATGGTTTGCAAGCAAGTATGTGAACATATATACAATACTTTTGGGTGTGTTTGTATGCATGCTTGATAAATGCTCTCTGCTCCTGAGGACATTATTCACAGCTGAAATACTGTCAGGCCAGCCAGGGCTAGGAAATGTATTCCAAGGTGTGTCTATGTATGTTTGAAGTTGTTTATTGTGGAAGCCGTTTCTATCACTGAATTTAAAAATAAAAAAGGTTATTGTGACATTCTGACTTTTTTTTCCTCTCTCAGAATTCCAAGTCATAAATCAGAATTATAATAGTCGGAATATTGTGACATAAATACCGGAGAAAATAAAATTCTGAGAAAATTTCAGTTTCTATCAGTTCATATCTCACAATGAAAAGCTTGCGAGATATAAACTATGCACATGCAAACAAAACATTGCAGTTTCATGCAGCTGTAGGCCTGCTTATTGTATGTTATAACAAATACAATTAAATAGTAAAAAAGCACCTGTTAGTTACTTTTTAGAATGCTTTTTACTAGTATATTTGCTATCTATTTGTGCTAATTAAGCACATATTGATGACTTATACGTCCTTAATCCTAAACCTGAACTTTATTAACTATTAATAAGCAGCAAATCAGGAATTATTTGGAATTATTTGTTTATTTGCGTACTTTTATCACAGATATCCATTTATTTGTGGTTCTCAAACCTTTATTCACATAACCCATATATTTCCAAATCCTTTTGGGTCTAGTCACTTTTTGTGTTTCGTCAAGGCCTTTGCTATTTCCTCCAGATTCATCTGCCACCCACAGGTTTCATATTGCCATGGGAACTACTGCAACAACCAAAATGCAGTTACCCCTGATTGGTTCATCCATCCTTACAGAACACCCAATGTAAGCCTGTTATTTTACGGATTTGAGTTGTTGATCTTAGCGAGGACACAAACCTACTATCGGGCCGCCCAAGTGTCCAGAAATAAAAATAAAAAAACAGTGGGTAGCAACACATATCTTAGGCTCCATGGCTTTACCATCTTTAAATCCACCACATTTGTGCTGCTCTGCTTCCTCCATCCACTCCCTGCATGGATATATCCAGAGTGCTCTTGTAGAATGTGGAGGTCTGTGGTAGGAAATCACATCCGCAAATCATCAGTCCGAGACTATGAGCTCCATTAGAGGGGAAGAGCTGGCCGTGATTCACTTTATAAACTCATTAGGGATGTGAACACGGCATACTTTCAATGTTTCTCTGCTTTCTACAAAGACCTTGGACCGTCTATCTAGGCATAATGACAAACCAGGGAGTTGCTGCATACCTACCTGTTTATTTATTCTTAAAGAGAGCATTTCACAGGCTTGGTTAAGTGCCGATGTTAGTAGGCTGACGAGTAAAGGCAGGAAAAGCACTTTGCCAAGTGCATACTGAGGAAACCATCCATTTACCTGCGTGGAATACAAACACTGGCTTTATTGTTCTCTCTGAATGTCTGGTCGACATCTGGCACATACAAGCACATGTGCATGCATAAGCTTCTCTCACTTTCTGTCTTTTTTTTTTTTGTGCGGAATGACCTGCTGTTTCATGCATTAATGCACCACTAAGTTGGCATTGAGCATGTTAAGCTGCTTTCAGGCAATGCTTATAGGGGGACTTTTACATGTGTGCAACAGAAGTGGGTGCCAAAAGAAGAGGGACAGATAAAGATGCCATAGATTTGGCATTATATTTGGATGTGGAGTGTAATGTGGTTTGGATGTGACTGAGGCTAGTTGTCTCAATAAGGTTTTGAGTCAAAAGTCCAGTTGCATACTCCAGATGTATGTTTTCTCTAGTGATGGTTTTGTTTAGTTTTGTCACCACATCTATTTTGAAACCGCCATAAATGGATAGCTCACCCGTTTAAAGCTCAAGTTATTCCAACCCTGTATGAGTTTCTCTCTTCTGCTGAAAACTTAAATGTAAAAGTGATTTACATGTTAACCCCCTGAGGTCCGCTCCCGCATATATGCGGGCTGAGGTGTCTTTTTCTGATGACGCCAATACGAACTTAAATTACACACTGAGTTTTGCTCGTACAGATAAGAGCAATACATCAATCGAATCTGTGAAGGGTCTACTTTAATTTGTATACACATATAATAGCAACACAACTTTGTTCGTCAATGCAAAGACGTGGTTAGTCTTCCTGCGACACAAATGAACGATTGCTCAAGTTGAAAAATCTGAACATTGCCGAAATTCGCACAAAACTGCAAATGAATGCAGAATTCTGAAACTATAGAGGACAAAATCATCGTCACTGTATGTGAAGGAGCTGTACAATACGAAGTGCCTGGCAGAAGCCCCTCCCATGAAGCAAATTCGTGTTTCTTGTGAAGGGATTTTCAGGTAAGTAAACTCGAAATGTTTAAGTGTACAACTACACGCGAATAGCGCAATTTATTTGTGCAAGTCATGTCTGGTGTGAACGCACTATTAACAAAGAGGAATTTCAGAAAATGATTCGCAACTTGGACAAGAGATACCAAAATAAATATACAAAGTATATGTTACATCCTGCTTAAATGTCCCTGTTTTGGGACAAAATGTAAAAATAAAATAAAAAATCGGTATTTGTTTAGAGGGAGTTTAAAGTTAATTTAATGTAACTTAATTCAGTTATGTAAAGATGTGACTGTTATTTAAATTTTGTACTATTTTGTTTTAATTTGAAAACATTAATTTATAATTGTTGCTGGATTGCACTGTAAACTGTATCTCAGCTGAGAAATACAAATTTCAGCGTTATTAGTAATCTGTGTGTGTATTTGTCTTAATAACAAGCAAGTTGAGTCATACCACTTGTTTATCGTATCACAATTGTAAATCACAATTTTGACCTTAATAATCACAATGTGACATTTTTCCCAAATCGTGCAGCCCTACTGAAACTGAAAAAGAATTTAAGCAAATAGTAGGGAGCATGTGGGGGTACTGTTTGGTTATCTGCAATTTTCAAAATACTGTATCTTATTGTGGGTTCAGAAGAAGAAAAAGCATTAAATAATGAAAGAATTTGAATATTTAGGGGAACTATCCCTTTAAATTTGATGCAATATTTATCAATTCAGTGTGCAGAGGTCTGTCTTGACTCAATGGTAGGATAAGATAGCTAATTAATTTTTTGCTCTACCAAAGTTTGAGCATTCATTACACTGTGTGTGTGTTATATCAGCATAAACATTCTGCGTAAAAGTATTCATAGCACATGAAGCATGTGCCTGAGAGAACAGCTTTTTTTTTTTACCTCATTATTATTCATTTAGTTAAGCACGTAAACAAGATTTTAATTTACTGTTGCTGGTGTTGTGCTTTAGTTGGTTCATTTTTGTCAAGCACGGATTCTCGGATTCTAGTTTTTGTATTCACATATATCAGTTTTTGTTACTATCTTTTGGAAAAAGTGCTTTAGAAAGTTCTTTCTAGATTGTTATATAAGCTTCTGTTGCTAGTATGATGTGTTGCTTGCTTAGGTGTTTGCATATTGGTTGGCACATGGTGATACGTCAATATTGTGCCTCATCTCTCTCCCTCTGTCTTAGACAGGCAGACAATTTGATCTTGCCTACCTGGAAGTATTTGCAAATTACCATACTTTCATCCAGTCAATTTAATTATTCATAGTTATCATCTGTCGTCTTTATGGGTTTCTGTGAGTGTATCAAGTTTTATGTTTCAGTAACTTTTGACATATTTAGGTATAACTGATATGTAGAGCTTCAATAATATGAACAATATGAGCAATAGACAGGGGAAGAAATAGAGAGCAGCAACACACACACACACACATATCCATATATATTCCATTAATTCATTCATGCATAATGCATTGATTAAATTTAATACATTATGCTGTATTTAAAACTAAATTACTTATGTCCTTTATGTACGTGATACTCAAAAACTAAAATTTTCCAAACATCCAAGATATTCCGCTGTAGAGAAGAGCAGATGGTGGGTCAGGAGCATGAGCCAATCAGAGGAATTTTGGCTGAGCTCCAGTTTAGAGTAATATGGAAAAGTGAACAGGGTTCTGGGACAGGTGTAGGCCTTTGCAAGGACATAGTTGCTGTTGTTTTTTTCTTTTCCATTTTCTTCTTAAATAGTAGCTACTGGTTGATGTATGTATTGTGGGGTGCTGGGTGTCTCTTCTTGGCACTGCATAATCAAGTCAGTATCAAGGAAAGCAAAGCTCATCAGTCTTTCATCAGCCTCATAATGTAAGCGTAATATTAACAAGACAGTCTATCAATCTTGTTTATCTGGAGCTTTCTGGCTCAGTGAAGACAAAGAAAAGATGATATGGCTGAGACGAAGAGAATATAAAGCAAGCTAGGACAACATTTTTGGAAAGGAGCTAAATATGTATGTTCTTGAAAGAAATCTTGGATATTTACTTGGCTGTATCATTTAATTAAAAATAAACCATTTGAATGGTAGCATATGTTGCAGGGTAAGGGTAGCCCTAGCAGGATTGGCTGGCATCACTTAGACCAGAGAACCAATCAGTGACTGGAACTCTTGATGATTGGTTTGTTTGGTAAATTTTAATGAACCTATGAGGGGCCATGC
>JAUCNO010001053.1:13949282-13962714 GCA_032353835.1 Enteromius viviparus
CTGAGGGTCCTTTTTAGCCATCCCCTCCTTCCTGTGACTGGTCCAATGTTATTTTGACTTTTTGTGGATATTTTGTATTGACTATTTATTGTATGTTTAAATTAATGTTTTCGCTGTACATTACTGTCTACCTTTCCATTCTCACCCTGTCTCTGGCAAACAAACCTGTGTCCTTTTTGCATAGGACTTTTATGTCCCGGTATATTCCGGGTGGCGTAGTCGACATTCTGTTGTTGCAGCTAGATCAAAGAACTAGCGACGAACCTATCCTCCTCGATTATCCTAGCCCGCCATGAGGCCACACATATATACATTTGGTTTTCTTAGTTTGTATGTGTGTGAGAAAATATGCGTGCCCAATCCAAACCCAATCCATTTGGTTGCCCCCTGAGCACTTGATGCTTCTGAGCAACTTGAGTCGGATGTTGACAGAGAAGCAGGGGAACTATAATTTTTGAGACCCAACATCCATGTCTTTCAGTGACTTCCAGGCTTTTTCATCTGGGCTTTCTGGCACACTCTGCCAAGATTGCTGTTCACTTACTCTGTGGGCCTGGCCTGACATTAGACGACAATGGAATACTTGACAGGATGAAAGGAGTTTGGCAGCTGTAAAAAGGGTAGACACAATAGAAGTACAGTAAAAAAAGCTTGAGAGTGTGGAGAACAGGAGGTGAGACACACCATTACTAGTGAGATATCTGCGATTAGAGGACATTTCCTCTAAAAGAGATGGCCAAGCTCTTTTCCGCTTCGCAGTAGAGGCAGAACAGATGGGCCTCTATTAGAGATTAAATCTATAACATGTATGTACACTGACTGTCTGCTTGTCTGCATGGTTCACAAACACCACATGTATTAAACACTGCCTGCCTCGGTGAGCTGTGAGAGAATGGCAGCCGGACATTGACCCATCAGTCAAGAGCAACATCAGCAGGTTGACCTTTCCGGTATACCCACTCTCCATTTCCTGCTGCTTTTCACTAATGGAGAGATGGGAGGATAAAGGTGAAAAAGACATGTCTCTGTTAAGCATGGCAGAAAACGAATACTGTTGGCTTTCTGGAGAATCAAATAAATGTTTGGTTTTAAGTGACACTTCAATATTTCAATACTTATTTTCATTTTTTTTTGTTATAATTTATAAGCTAGCCAACCAGATATCCATAAACACCAAACATTTGAAAACATTAAACATTTTAACCATAATGTTAAACATACAGTAATTGCAACAATTGTTTATTAAATGAAATTGCATCTAGCATTATTTATCTGCAGATTCCATTTGGGTTGGTTTTTTAATGCAGTCAGTGTATATATTAATTGTGACATAAGAGTTCTGATAGATGATGATGATTTTTATTTTTCAACTTTTCAGAAATATTTTATTTTGGTTAATTACAAATGAATTTGTAATTTTTTTAAAATATTCATTTGTTTCTGTTTCTGTTATGTTCTATAATATGTTTTTCAGTGGCAGCTTTCAGGTCAAAAGGTTGAGAACCATTGTTTTTTAAATGTCAAGCAGACAAATATTTATCCTTGCATGGAGTCCCACCACCACTGATAAATCCGACATGTTGACGGGTCTAAGTGATTAGAGAGGGAGTAAAGTGTAGGGCTCAGATTTAGCCAATCAAGTGGGTGGTGAAAAGAGGCACAAGCTTATCCGCGTAACAACATCTTGTCTCTGTAAGACACACTCTGACTCTGCCAGGTATTTCATGGCTCTCTTCACCGATGAATATCTGTGGTCGCTACAGTGGCTCTAGAGACAAAGACGCCTCCTCCTTTCTCCTTAAAGATGGTATCTATGGTAACTGCTGGGATCCCACAGCTGTAACAGTGTCGCTATTTTCAGAGTTGGTTAATCAGAACAAATGAAAACACGCTTTGTTATTTCTCTCTCACACACACGTTATGAGCAGGTAGCTCATGACTTCAAAATGCATTATGTACCTTTATCTTGGTGTGCTTGTGTCAGCTACATCTTGTCTGGAGACTCCGAAGCTGCGGCAGTAGTGAAGAAGTGGCAGGACGTGTAACGGATAGGTAAGATGTAGATTAGAGTAGTTGAAGAATATGTCAGCCACTCGGAAGTGTTTATAGCATTTCTTCACCATGGTTATACATTTTAAGAGTAGGAATATATTTATGTATGGGTATAAATGGAAGAACCTTGGTTTGTTGCAGGTGCCATATTTTTGAGAGATGCATTAGAAAGAAAACTGACTTCAATTACTAATGCCTTTTTAAAAAAAATCTGTTTATTGATTGATTTTTTGTTTTTTTTTGTTTATTTATTAGGTTTTTGCTTTTTATTTGCTTTTATATTTAGCTATATTAAGATGCTTTGTTGTATAATGTGTATCTTTGTTTACCCAACATTATGGCATTCTACGGCAGCAGCTGAAACTCTTTTGTAGCTTTATATGATACTCCCACTGCCTGACCCTTCTTCACAAGAAACATAATTTCAGCACACTTCATTATTCACAGGCCGACCTTTGGTTTCATTTTAACTCAGCTCTGAAGTGCCCTCTGACACCTTCCACTGCAGTCCCATCAAATTTGCAAAAGGACGACATTGATTTTCTAAACACACTCAGAAAGACTGTCTGGAATTGAAAGTCAATGTTTGCCATCAACATCTCACAAAATAGAGCCTGCCTCTCTTTTCAGTTAACAAAAATATGTTGGTTAAAAATCTTCTCACATGAGTTAATTGCGATGTTGGCGCACATTGGGCAGATATATTAAGCCAGAAAACACTTGGCGTGTTTCTCTCTCTCTTCCATTTTTCATTCCCTGCATCTTTTGCATTCGGATTGCTCAGCTGACATGAAACAAATGACTGCGAGTTGAGATCTGGGTGCAGCTGAGCCACTGTAGATTGATTTAAAGTGAATTGCTTTCATTTCTACACTGACGATACGTCGCTCCTCGTAAACAAACTTCTCTGGAGAGGAAATGAGAAAATTGTAATCAATGCTGGAGTACCCGCAAGCAGACATTCATTCCTTTGGATTAGGGCAGTTAGAAGAAATTAGACCTCAGGACAAACATCAGGAGAAAATATCTCAGTGGGAAGCAGTTTAGCAGGGCTGCGCTAACGTTTTATTGAATGCAGCTTATTGCCTACTGACTTGAGGTGACGGACACTCCTCGTGCTTCTGGCTGAAAGGCCGTTTTTATGTCCGATAAATGTTGGTGCATTCACCCTTGTGGAAAGAAAAACAGCGCCACACTTGTCTTCTGGAGACAGACCATTACTCCCACATTGTTTGCTGAGGTGATGTGTTGTAAATAATACTTTGTAGCTTCTCCAATTTGTTTTACACACAGTCACCATTGCAAGTGAGAACAGAACATCAGCTGTGATAAACCAATGAACTTTTGCTGCTGGCATGACCTTGGATGTGTTGCTCAAATTTTAAGTCAGCAAAATCAGTCTTTTCCCCTCTAATAGGGGTATCCCTGACTATGGATTGGAGTAATCAAATTGCAATCTTGCAGATAGTTGATTAATAGTCGAATCATGTTTGGGGGCGGTGCAAAATAGATGGCCAATAGTCCAGTGAGAGACATTCAACAATCATAAATCCTGATGTTAACACACAGGGAAAATGCACAAATAGAATAAATTTAATGTTTTGATTAAAAAATAGTTTGGAATAAAGAAGAGTAAATGATAGAATTTTCTCTTTTGGGTGAACTATCCTTTTAAGTTTCATTCGTTCATACCAAGCTTTGCCAAATATTTATTTCTAAACACCTGGTTTTACAGATGGGGCTTACGTTTAGCAAGGACTATGCCTTTAGCTTGGCATGCAGTGTGTGGTTTTTAAAAGTCCTTTAAGATTGTACTTGTCAGACTGCACAAACATGAACATCTCACAATGTGGGATCTCTGTTATTAATGTCAGAATTTACAAAAGTCAAGATGTGTATAAACGACGAGTATATGTTCAGTAACTGCAAGCTGCATTGCATAAAGGGGCTGAAATGCATGCTATCATGAAAAGTATATGAACAACAGCAGTACCTCCGTATTTATGCAGAAAAGTGTAAGCGGAACTACACACATACAGTACATGAAAACAGTGGCACAACTAGTGGTTATCATAGCAAAGGCAACAAACACTATGAATTTCGTGAGTGCTGGAGGTTATGGAGGATAGAAGTAATCTCTAGCATTAATTCTGATCATAGCTTGTCTTGAAAAACGGAGAATTCAGTCTGAGGGAAAATTTTATTGCAACAGCCATTAATTGGCTGTTGGTGAACATCAGAATATGACTAAAGAATTACCCTAGGTTTGTAGGAATCCTTTAGAATTTTAAAAAAATTTGTCTCAAGCAGCAAAATATTGTGAGCAGGCATTAATTAAATTTAGATATTTTGCTATATGCAGTCTTTATAAAAAAATGCTGTAGAAGAAAACGTTACAAGTGTGGATTTTGAGGTTTGGATATTTTCAGTTCAGACAGCTCGAACATGCATTTTAGTCTGGGACTATTCTAATCTGTGGGGGTTTAAGAGTTTTCTTTCTCTAGATTTTCATTATGTTTTGTTTGTCATGGTGGCCCAAGCTAACCTCCGAACATCCCTCTGTCCATATAGAACGTTATGTCTCCCCATGCCGTAATTTTACCTACGAGTTTATCACTGATGACCCCAGCTCAGACATTACCACAGGGATTCATCTGCTGGCTGCCCGTAAATCAGCAGAGTGCTGGTGTCTACATCCTTATCTCTTCCAACAGTCCTCAGGGGAGGGCCCAAAGGCCGAGAAATAGATTAGCAAGCTGCTCTAAAAGCAATCTCTCCTAGCTTCTCTCAATGGTGTTGCCAGCTTGGGTTTGTCTTGTACTCTGGAATGCAATTACATCAAATTTGGCATTATGTACCCTCTTTATGGTGATAAATACCCAAGATGCTACATGTTGCATCTAAACAGGCCTTATGTGAAAGAAGTGCTGTCTGGGATTTCTTTTCCTTTATGTCTTTAGCAGCAGAATTGCACCCCGGCTTAAAATTTACATTTCAATTATCTTCCATTTGTATTTTTCACAATTAAGCCCATCGCTCATACACAGCAGAAAAACTAAAATAGCACCATAGTGCTTAACAAGTATAGCTCTGGTCTAGTAGAGCAAGCAATGTAGTCAGTGTAGCACCGTATTTAATTTTTTTGACAGGAATGAAAAAGTGGCTGTAAAGTACAGTGTGTTCAATGGGCTGTACTGTTTAACAACACACTAAACAGTGGTCTGTGACCTTTTATACAGCTCATGCCAACACCAGAGATCTCTCCCTTACAAACTTGTTTTTATCCATGTTAATATTCAGTATGGCGTAATGAATTTTATTGTTCTTAAATAAATGAGTTTGTTGTTATAAGACAAAATGTAGTTGACCTAAAAATGAAAATTACCAATTAGATTTACTCACTATCAAGCTATCCTCTATGAATTTATTATTTCAGACAAATACAGTCTGGGTTATATTAAAATGTTCTGTAGTTTTGTAATGGGATTCAATGGTGGTAGGGATTTTGAAGCAAAATAAAGTGCATCCATCCACAATAAAACGTACTCCACATGGCTTCAGGGGCTTAATAAAGGCCTTCTGAAGTGAAACGTGTGTAAGATTATCCATATTTAAAACTTTATGAACTATTATGTCTAGCTTTAATAACTGTCATACATTCACCAGAGAGTTGCATTCTAGTGGATGATGTATGCATAGCATAAGATCCCTTGAGAATCCTTTGTTTACAGCAAAGGAAAATCAGTGTCCTCTAGGCTTATTTCGAAATCCTCAGGCAAATATTAATTATATATATATATATATATACACGTATATATATATATATATATATATATACAATATTATATATATATATATATTTTTTTTAATTATCTTACCTTACAGCTTACCCTACACCTGCATCATCCTCTTCACTTTCTTGTGAATGCAACTGTACGATAGTTAGTGGTAGCTATAGATTCTGGTTTATAATAATGGTTTATCAATTTGGTTTATTAACAGCCATGTAGACCACTACATACAGTGTGTACGGAAAGTATTCAGGCCCCCTTAAATTGTTCACTCTATTATATTGCAGCCAAGTTCTTTTTTTTTCTCCCTCATTAAGGTACCAATATGGATTGTTTTCGTGCAAAATTGTACCTTTTAAAAAGGTACCGCCCCAGTGACTGCTTTACCTTTATTTCTGAGAGTGTAGGATGGCCTGAGGGTGAGAAATCATGTTTTTTTTTCTTCGTTTTGGGTGAACTATCATTTTAAAGACATCCAATCGATAGCCAGATAGTCAGTGTTTACCTCATAACCTTTAACTGTTTAACTTGATTTGAATTATACTTTCTAAGACATCCCTCAGCTTTATTTTTTTTTAAATACTGAAAAATTCAGATGGCCATTAACAAAAAGCAAAAGGATGTTTTTTGTGGGTTTAGTGAAGTAGCATTAGCATTATCCAGGACAAATCCACTCCCCTCCAGGTGGACATGTGTCTTTCTGACAAACAGCAATTCGCCAGCAGTGCTGAGTGGTTTGATTAGGAGATAACTTACTCTGCAATTCAAATCATCTTCCTCCTGGGAAGCAGCAGCAGCACTAATTCAATTCTCTCACCTTTACTTATTAATTTGTGTTCAATTTTTAAACAAGTTTGAGCATCTCATGTTTATTGATGCCACATTTTTAAAATCATCATTGTAGGAGAATAAAACACTGCAAACTCATAAGACCCATTAAGCACTGTTAAAAAATATAGCGTTTAAACAGTACCTCATTTTGCTATAGCAATCCAAATTGGAGTAAACTATCTTCTACTGTTAGTGCTGTGCAGTATATAAAGATGTGTTTTTGCATTTGGCTTTGGTGTAGAAAGATTATTATTTCTAATAATAATAACACACACACACACACACATTTGTTTTGCTATCTTAGTGAGGACATTACATAGACTTCCATTGATTTTCTATCAGGTGAATGATATTTTGTAACCCCAACCTCTATCCCTAAACCGGTGCAGGACACTAGATCTACATAAAATCTACTTTTGACTAATTTAAAAGCGTTTTTATTTAGTGAGGACCAGAAAAATATCCTCACTAGTGGGTTGTTTTCATCTTTCACTATATAAGGGATGACATTTGGTTCCTCACAAGTATAGTGAAAAAAGTACATACATACACACACAAATTTTGACCTCATCTTGAGTCTCACCCTCAAATAGCCAGGCAGTCTGGTCTCAAATGAGATTAATACACACAACTAGAAGACATGAGTGGCAGAGGTGAAATGTGAGGATGTGGATTCACCATTAGGAGTAATTTGTGCAAGATTGCAGCCATAGAAAGCCTTGTTGCAGATGGACTTTTAATGGTCATGTGTCAGTCATTATAGAAATGACAGCTGAAAAGACAGAGCAACTGCTAATTCATATTCTCAATCAAAAGTAGATTATGAATGGCTGCTAATGGTTGCATAGACCACAATTAATACTTTAGGTGAAGCAATAATGGTCACTTGTCAGACATGAAATTCATAAACTATTTATACAAATGAGGAAGTTTGAGGATTTGGGAGTCCCTTGGTATATGCTGTAGACAAATAATATCATTTCAGTAATATTTTTAGCCAGCTTTTACAATTGTAAAGTTAATGTTTTTTTAAAAAAAAAAGCTTGTTTTGTAAGAGCGAAAACTATATTTTAGATTGGAATAACGGCGATTTATTTGTCAACATTTAATTAATGACACCTCTTTTAGTACTAGTAGCAGTAGTTATTCACCATCTGTATTTAAAACTCCAATTTCTGATCGACCCAGATGACCAAGGCTGTTTCGGTGGGTGTTATGATAAAACATAATTTGTGATTTCAACATGTTTGCAAACAAACCACAAGACATGTCCACCTTCATCCCATTCACACATTTCCTGCCATAATGACAGAGATTTCACAGTCAACAAGTCTTATTGAGGACCAAAAAAAAAATCTAGTATTGATTGGGGCTTGTTTTTTTCCTCTGTGCACATTTGAATTTGATATTAAATAGTAAAACCGAAGCCCATGGTAATTGTTTTACAGAGCGACATCTTTCAGTTTCAGCATGCACAGATGCCAGTCAGTAATTTTATTGCTGTCCAGATAGAAAACATCTGTGTTTTTCTCCCACCACCCAGGAGAAAATAACCAACAAATTGCCTACTGTTTTATGACAAGCATGTAGTAATTTAATGCCTGTCATTCATTATATTGTCATTCATTAGTTTATATGGAGGAATTTCTCATTTTTAAATCTGTTTTGACCAATGCATTGGACATTGGATACTTGTTTCAGTGAACTTAGAAGCCATAGCCATGTATCAAATTTATGAGTCTGTTCTGTACCTGTGTTGCTTAAAGTCTTACAGGTAGATGTTGTGTTCAAAGTAGAATTAACAAACAAACTGGTCTTGGAATTGTCTTGGATTCGACAAAGCTGGACTTGACTACAGCGCTGGTGGTTATTTAAAATTGATGTTCTTACTCTAATAAATGCGTAATCTCGTTCTATATACACATAAGTGGAGTACTTTTTTAAAACAGCTTCTGTTCCGAGGTACACTTGCCCATAATTTTTCAGGTAGCTTTGCAAGTAGGTTTTTTTTTAAGCATCTTGGAGACGTCACCACAGATCTTCTGGTTTTAGTCTGTCTTAGTTTGTTCAGTTACTTCATGTCATTCCAGACAGACTGGATGGGTTTGTCTCGGGTTAGGGTTGGGTTTATTTGCTGGCTTTAGCTAGATTTTCTGTATGACAGTTAGTAGGGTTGGGTGACGTCTACCAAATTTGCATCGTACAAAGTCTACAAGTTAAATGCGATCATGCATACGAAATCAGTTTTAATGCCATGCACATTATTAGCGCCCCCCTGATGCCCGCAATTTATATAGGTTTAGCAGTAGTGTCTCTACAAGTGGTCATGCAGTTAGTTTAACTACATTTCTCAGTCCTGTTACATTAAATTACAATCCAATTGCATATTTTTCAACACTGACAAGGAAAAAAAAAGATTATTGTCTCTGCGGTTATGTCTATCTTGCAACTAAAGCAATCAAACAACTGTTTTCACTATGATTGCTAATATTGGACTAACTTACTGGTCCTGCAGAAAACGGGCAACTTCGGCATGGCTTTGAAAACACTTCTCCCGCATAACCGCCTTCTATCTTGGAAAAGCCACAGCAATATTTATCTGGGATTTCTTCCGTCATTTGTCTGCATCAAGTTCTTTCTTTTTTTTCTTTTTTTTTTGATGGAGATAGACACTCTGCCGGTTCTACTTGTGCATAATACGCATGATCCTGCTTTTTTATTTTCTTTTTCTCCTCTCTGCATGAGATCACTCCGGCTAGTGTGTTGCACGTTGGACTCCATATCATTTGCGGGACTCAATCTCCCATGATGCACCTCTCAATCACAGCTGTTGTTAATCCGGTCATTATCGCTCATTAGCCTCACTATAAATTCTAGTCTCCCCTGTCATTTGATGGCTAGGTGTTAGAGCTGTATACTATGTTCTGCCTTGTTGTGCCTTTTTGACTTAAATTGCTTAACCTGTTTTGAATGTATCGCCGCCTGCCTGAACTTTTTACTGTGTACCACAACCAACCTCCCATTACTGCCTGTCTCCTCTTGTTTGTGGAAGTCTGAACAGCCTGATTATGATTATAATTAAATAATTTCAACCACAAATAGATCTGAACGTCTCTGTCCTTCCTGTCGCAGACTCTGTCTCGACACTAACCACTACTTCTTCGCGCACATTTCAACGTGGTAATGACAAAAGCAGCCTCTTAAAACACCAAGGTAAAAGTACAACAACGTACTCCGTGCCGGCCCATCCAACAGGCAATACAGGCGTCTTGCTTTGGGGGCCCTGCGAACACCAGTGTAATATACATTTTTTCGTTTTAACTTTAGCACGTGCAGCGCGAGCATATTTGTGAAACTTTAAATATGCCCGCAATGCACCCCTACCTATTTAACATGATACAATTTACAATGACGGTAAGAAAAATACCCCACCATATTTTATTAAAAGAATAGCACTGTATAATTCGTACATGACACATAGCTGAAAATGATAATTACAAAAACAACATTATAAATAAAAGCGCCACACTCTGTTTAGCATAACACCTGCAGCAATTGACTCGGTTGATATCGCATCATAGTTGTGTGGGCGGAGTCAGCGCCTTATTGGAAAAGCATCGTGTTGACCCAGAGCAGTGTACATTAAATAATTTCTGCCGTTCAACGGAACACAGTATGTCACATACTGATTCTTATTGGGTCGGACTGTCCGTATGTTATCTGTGACTGACCAAGTACGACCCAACAAAATGACCAGAGGTTTGGTTTCCCAACACTTTTTGTAATCTGTTTGTTTTAAGGCAAGAATTCATTTACCACAAGCCTAAATGTGACGGCTTCTGAAAGTAAACTTTGTCTTATTATTTTGCTTAATTTAATAAAAATGATAAAGACTACAGTAAAAGTCTGTCACACTTTTATTGATATATTAAAAAGAATTTTAACATTGACAAAACATAGGTAGCATTAAACATCCATTGAAGTGCCTTAAAATGTACATTATTATGTGGTGTGTTAGCCTATAGCCTAATTATTTTTACAAGAACAAGCCGTAAAATATATAAAAGTATATAAAATATGAAAATATTCATTACGAAAATTAACCATGATTATACTATCATAAAACATGATTACTTTAGGTAAACCATGGTAAAAACAAATTAAGGGAATTGTGTAAAATAACCCGTGTTTATTCAGCAGCATATATATCTTGAAATTGTCTTTTTTGTGCTTTCTTCTCACTGTTTTTACACCAGTGGGCACAATTTTTTAATCTCGCCTAGGGCCCCACAACCCTTCGGGCCGGCACTGAATGTACTGACAAAACACACTCTGTAGAAGTTTGTTCGTTTAGGGCTACTATAGAAACATGGCGGCACTAAATGGTGACTTCCATGTAAGGGTCCCCGAGGTGTATGTAGATATAAATTGCTCGTTCTAAGGTTATAAAATCAGAACGGCTTATTATGTAAGGTCTTTTCACAGCTCTGAAAACAGTTTTGTATGTTATATTGCATTTCTGCAATTATTAATACATTTTTATAATTATTAAATTTATGAATGTGTTATTGCAAATATTATTGTTACTTGTTCATCATTGTGTCAGTGTTTTATTCATAGTGTTTGTCCTTTAACGGCTGTTGTACATTTCCAAGTAAGGTGACCTGCGGTATACAGTATGTAGATATAAATAGCACATTCTAAATTAATAAAAACATAACAATTAATTGTTTAAGGTCTTTGTTCACCTCTGAAAACATATATTATATTGCATTTAAATCAATAGATCATCCTTAATATTGCACACTGCACCTTTACAGAATGTTTTTTTCTTGGTCGTTCGGATGTTAGACATCGTTTTTAAAACATTGTGAGAACAATATTTTCTGAATGAATTATAAGAATATTTTGTTATCTAAACGTTAAAGGAAAATTAAATTTTATCGTTTTGAAATTATATTAATAGTAAGTGTAAACACTATCCTAGTTGGTAGAATCAGCTTCTTACAACATGAGATTACCTCACGTTAAACATAAAAGTGTCCGCTATGGGGTTCAACATGGTATTGGCATTGTGATCATTTAGCAATCACGTACAACAGGCTTCATTTATTAGCCGTCATTGATTTTGTCATTGTTGTTGTCACAGTAAGATGAAAGGGCCCAGAACGTGCTGGTATCGGCGGCAGTGAGACTTCAGCAGGCAGGTGCTTCAGGGACCGTGAGGCCCAAATTCAAACGCAATATTACAATCTTTCTCCGACCGATACTCGGATTGATCTCACGGCACAGTTTACAACCTACTGAAGTGGATCAGAAACCTATAAATAAGAAATTAAAAGATTTCAGTCATACTTCAGAAGTGTGCTTACAAAACAATATCAAAGCAGCTGCCTTGGAGAAATCTCTGACACCGTCTGACTTTGAATGCATCGCACATAAATGTATAGAAACGCACACACAGATATAAAGTCTATAAGTCATAATAGCATGTATAAAAGTGCAGCATTTTGAATGATAATAGATGAGCCAGGGATTCTCCAGCTGCGAAAGAGAGTGTTCAAATACCTTCTAGTACTCCTGCCATTAGCTCAAGGTCGGCCCAAATCAGCTGTAGATTGCTTCATATCACTGCCATTGAATCTTCAAGCACGGGCCGCTTCCATCTTATCAAAAAGGTCGGAAGATTTATTATTTTACCCTTCCTTGGTGACCAAATGGTGATTTTTCATTTGAAACTCTGTTTTAGCCCAAGAAAAGGCCTTTGTGTTTGGTTTAAAAGGCTTTTAATATTCAGTATTTTGCCCAATTTATACTTCAGGCTGGAACGGGATGTGCAAAAATGGAGAGATGAAAGCTATGAAGCCTTACTTAAAGGTTCAGTGATGCCAAAATGTTAAAAGACCAACTATTTCCAGGAGCCCAAGAAGTAAGAAAGAAAGAAAAAAATGCAACTGGTTACTTAAATGGTGAATTTCACACCAAAGAGAAACCAACTGATTAGAACTAATGCAAATGTAACATCACCTATTTAGTCTAGTAGATGTGTCACAAACTTAGGACCGACAGTATGGGTGTTAGTGTAGCAATCTTAAGCATTTAGCTTTAGCATGCATGATACTCTAAAACTGAAATGTATTGTACACTGCACATGGGTTTGAGAAGGAATTAACTGTTTTTTTTTACTTTTGTCAAGTGGACTTTTGAGTGCTAATTTGCATTTGTATTTTTCTGCAGATCCCCTGGGTTCCTGGCTAATCATAGCAAACTGAAAGCTTACAAGAAGTTTGTGTGTAATTGCAAATCAGTTTTGAAATGACAAAATAAATTACAAGGATGCAAGGACTTGGAAAGCTATATCGACTATGTAAAAATATCAGCAATAAAATTCAACAGCTCACAGGTTTACAAGACAAAAGTACAAAAGTACAAATATACCTGTCAAACCATAGATGGAACATACTCTAACAAAGGGGCAATTAGGTAGTGTGCAATATTTTAATATCATTTCTATTAGATTTTTCTGAATTCAGTTTTAAATTTGAATTGAGTTAGCGGGACACAGAATTGTAATTTGCATTCCAGTGTCAGGAAGCAAAATATAAATGAATTGAAATTCACATACTGTACATTTGAATATTGACTTCAAAAAAGCCATTAAAATGTATTATTATTATTATTCATTTATTTATTTAATTGTTCTTATTTAGGCTTAACTAAACCTTGCTTAAAAATAAATAAAATTTAAATAATATTTA
>JAUCNO010001053.1:13962814-13978770 GCA_032353835.1 Enteromius viviparus
AGGGTTCAAGCCTCTAGGGTTCGGTGTCCGCCGTCCTCCCGGCTCGCCCCCCGGACAGCACGCCACATATGCTAAACCTTATCCTTCTTGATTATGAGGAAGTGCGAACTCTTGAAATAGGTTTAGCAGTAGTGTCTCTACAAGTGGTCACGCAGTTAGTTGAACTACATTTCTCAGTCCTGTTACAATTAAATTACAATCCAATTGCATATTTTTCAACACTGAAAAAAAAAAAAACGATATTTGTCTCCGCTTTAGTTGCAAGATGGACATAACAGCAATCAAACCGTTTTCACTATGCTAATGTTGGACTAACCGGTCAAGCAGAAAACGGGCAACTTCGGCGTGGCTTTGAAAACACTTCTCCCGCATAAGTGCCTTGCCAGCCTCTTAAAACACCAAGGAAGAAGTAGAACAACGTATTGACGAAACGCGTTTTGTAGAAGATTGTCCGTTTCGGGCTACTACAGAAACATGGCGGCACTAAATGGCAACCTCTATGTAAGGGGACCCGAGGTGTATGTAGATATAAATTGCTTGTTCTAAAGTTTTAAAATCATAACGGCTTATTATGTAAGCTCTTTACACACCTCTGAAAACATAGTTTTGTATGTTATATTGCATTTCTGCCAGTAAATTCTCCTAAATATTACATACCTTTTAAGAGAGGAAAAAAAGTATATTGCTCGGCCGAGTCCAGCAAGAACATCTGGTAAGTTCAGTAACCTAGCCCGAGTGCAAACACCAACGAGTCAGAGACTATATAAAATCTCTCGATTCCGAGACTACATCAGAGTACTACAGCTCTGATGTATGCATACAGTACATGTATGCATGATGCCTGTTTTAATAATTACATTTTTTATCCACCAAATTGATTTCTATCTGGATACATGAGCTTTGTTATGGAGGAGCAATGCATGTTACCCTGAAGGTGAGTATATATTGATTTTTTTTATAGAACATAAAAGGAAATCGAGCAGAGGAAATCAAGTGATCTGGAATTTGGTATGAGGGCAGAAAATTTTCCAGCACTGTTTTTGCAACGGTTTAAGTTGATCATGAATTCAGCACACTGAGAGAAAGAAAGCGGACAGAAAGTGACTTCTTTGTGTGCTGTGCTATATGCTGGTACATTACTGACAGTATATAATGGACCTTTTTTGCCTACAAAATTTGGCTAATTTAACTAATTTTACAAGATTAATGGTATCATTTATTAGATCTCTGCTGCAGTAGAGTGTCCCATTAGATGTCTGCAATGGGTAGCTTTACAAACGCTGTTTTTCATTTCAATGCTCATGGTATTTGACAACCCAAAGCCCACGTATAACTAGCCAGACTTATTGTGTTCCCTTATCAGCAGTAAATCCTGTTGTTGGGGGATTCAAGCAGATTGGGTAGATCTTCAAAACCCACCTGAGATGAGATGTAACAATTTTCTGTCGGGTGATTTTTAAAGTCTCTGAGTTACAGCACCTTGTCTTTATAAATCCCTTGTGTTCCAGAAAATTCCAGATTCACCTTGACAGGCAGTATCTGGTGACATTCAGATCTTGTAGAGTGTGCTTTTGTATAACCCACCATGTCTTCTATAGAAGTGTCAGTAAGAACTGTCACATGTGTATGTATGCGCGTACACTCTCACGCACTCACTCTCACTCACTCAATCTCAGTATAGTCCCCAGGGCAGCGCTGCATAAAAAATAAACTTCCTGTGCACCACTGCCAGGAGTAGCGGTGGGAAGTACGCTAGAATGATCACAGTATTCCTTCATCGCCCTCCTTTCAAAATCATTCCTTCCATAGCAATCTGTTATTGCAGTAGTATTATTATTTAAAAAATTGGAATTGATTTTGTTTTTGTACAGCTCAAGTAGGCCAACACAACCAATTCTGTGATAAAAACAGGAGTGGGCAACTTATTTGGGCAACATTGTCTAGACTATTACATGAATCAGGCAGAGAGCTATCAGAAAAATATTATTCACCCCAAATGAAATTCTGAGGTAGAATTAAGTATAACTGCTATAATAGGCAGGAGTAGCCGACCACAACTAACACTAACATGGAGGACAAAATTGATACAAGATTGGATCTATTATTAATATTAATAATAATAATTATTATTTTAAGGAAAACAGTGAGACAACAGCAGATGCACTATAAAAATACAATAAAAATTGGGAAACAAAGCATTTTGAAAATGCATGGCATTAGATTACTGTAAGTCCCTTCATCTGAGAAAAGTGTAATAATAAACAAATAATTAGAACAAATTGAATATCAGCGTAAATATCCATGCCTGCACTTGACAGGTGCAAAAATAAATAAATAAATATATATATATATATTAAAGGGGCCATATGATTCTATTTTAAAGATCATTACTTTGTGTATTTGGTGTAACAGAATATGTTGACATGCATTAAAATGTTCTGAAAAAGTATTCTTTTTCAAATACATTATTGTAGCTCATCTGTGCCCGGCCTCTCTCAAACCCTCCTTTTGACAAGCATAGTATGCTCTGATTGGCCAGCTGACGCAGTGCATTGTGGTTGGCCAAAGACAAGCATGCATTGGAAATATAAAGTCTCTTACCATAATCGCGAGTTATGCTTTCAAAATAAATTAAAAGATGTTAATAATTCATCGTCCTTAGTATTTTTACCACCAGTTCAAGCCTGAAAGGGGAACAAAGTTGCATGACACATATTTGCAGTACACAGAACATAGAATTTATTTCTGAACAGTATTCTGAGGTCTATTTCTCTTAAAATTTACAGTTTTCTTAATCCACTGTATATATGTTTTAATTTTTTATTCTTTTTTATCGTTATTGTTATTTTGTTCTAATAAAGATTACACATAAGTTCAGTTATTGAAAAAAAATATATAAAAATTGGTGCAGTGAGCAGCCTCTAGAGTGATCAGTTACAGGACTTGAGTTTTTGTATTATTATTTTATTAGTATTATTATTAGTAGTATTATTTTGTGTATTTATTTGTTAATTTGTTATTGTGAGTAGAGCTATTTGTTAGTGTTAAGTTTCCCTACCCACCTAAGATATGGACACCTTCTGGTGACATTTACACTGGGAAATCTACAGTGATAGTAATGTTTACCCAAAGCGTCTACTACTTATAAATATATACTCTAGCTCATCTGCTGGTGTCGCTTGCTGAGCTGGGCAGTGCCTTGCCGCTTTTAAACACTCACATTGGATTATTTTTCATGGCCACAGGACCTCATATCAATTACAGAAAATCCTCCAGATTACAGTTTATGTAGAATAGGTGCATGGCCAAGATGACACTATTCACTATCCCTTTATTCACAACAGACAGAGAGAACTGGATCTTTTAATAATCGTTTATTATTATTATTATGTCAATGTTTGATTATCTACAGTATGTAATATTATAGCCTACATTTTCCCATCAAATGGTTTGAAGCAGATAAGCAAAGATGCCTTTTACTGAGTTATCTGGAGTTTAGAAGTTTTTTTTTTTTTGGTGTAATTTAAATCTCCTTGGTATTATTAAAATATTACAAGGTGAACTTGAAGTTATCTCTCTCCCCCTGTCTCGCTCAGCATCTTAAATACTTATTTCATCACTCAGGTATATTCAGTTCTACTTCATACAATCCAACACATCAAAAAACCATTGTACAGCTCCCAGACATTTTATTTTCTACAGTGAATGGTTTGCTAATACAAAGAACTAAATGCAGTAATTAGCGTGGAATTGTTTTTCTACCAATATTTGTTCCCCACTATTAGATTTTAAATTACATTGCTGTTCCAATACAAAGTATACGTTCCTGGAAAATGATGTTGGATAAACAATTGACACTGCCTTTGATAATTGCTCTGACCCAGTCAGAATGCTAAGTCTGTCTTAATGCTAACATTCCATACTAGTGTACTTTTTGATAAAGGTGTCACCCCAGTGACCGATGCGATTAATATTATTTTTTTATTATAGACAACCTTTTCTGTTGGGTCTACTCACTGTGTAGCCCACACACCACTAGATCTGCTGCTCCAGATGTAGTGCCAGATGTAAATGTCTATAGTGCATACAGTGGATTGTGGGAGAGAGCCTTAATTCGAGATAAATGAACAAAAATGAATACCTAGCAAGGTTTCAATTCAATTCTTATCCATTTTCATGTTCTCATTTATTGTCCCTCTTTAAAGTCTTTGTCCATAAGGGGTCGTTTACATAAGATGCGTTTTTGCATTCCATCTGTGCTGATTTGTAAAGTTTAAGTGGGTATTTAGGTCTGCATCGCACACAGACACAACTCAATCCAACAGAGGTTCTTTTAGCAAGTTGATAAACTAAGGATGTGATACCCTATAAACAATAATTCAGATATACACAAACCTAACCCTATATATGTATACCAGATCATGTTCTTTGTAAGTGGCCCTTGTTATGGGTCTCCCATCAATACTGTAGATCACTGGGTTGGATTTAAGAGGTAAACCATTCCAGTGTCACTCCTACACTTGAATTTATTTTGTACAGTAATCCATCTTCAGACTTCCATTAAATGTAATTTTACAGTCCCTACTTGGATAGCCTTGCTTTATTAAGGGCTATTCAGTTTAAGATGGCTCCCTGGTTGGGTGTCTGGCTCAACCCCAAATCCATTGCCTTGACAACAGTAACTCGCACCAGTCACAGAATGTCTGCCAAGCTAAACTCAAATAAATAAAAGCTACTAGCAGAGACACCACAGGAGTGTTCCATCTGTGTTTTGTTAATTGATACTCTTAGTTAGTGAGGATCAACAAGGATATGACCACATCCTTCTCACCTTGAGAACGGTCTTGGACCAGTTTCAATAAGCTATCTACGGTATATATTCAGGTTTTAGTGTATATGCCTCTCCTGTCTGAGGGCTACTTCATGAACCATTTTTAATTCATATAATCTTTGGCACCTCATTACCTCGAAAAGTGTTAACAGTAATGTTCTCTGCACCTCAATTGAAAAACTCATTTTACGCAAGTTTTGTGAATTCCTCTCATTAATGGTCTAGTCTTGACTACATCCTGAGGGTTTTGTTATACAATGAAACATGGGCTTTATATTGAAGTGCTGATTGGTTTGTAGGGGATGCTTGTACCTGTCACTCAGACAAATGACTTGTCTCCTCCGGATCAGCCTGATGCGCATTATAGCCCATTCACTGCATCTGATAATGCCCTTGAAACTGCCAGCCATCAGCTTTAATGTGGCGTGCGAAAAACGAGCAGGCATTTGAGTGCATGTTTGTACGTGTTTATGTATTATTGTAAATAAATGTTTTTTTGGAGGGGTGCGTAGATCTGAAAGGTCTGGGGAGTGGGAAGGTTCTGTAGAAATATGTTGTGACAAACACTTTCATACAGAACCGGTTGTTTTATGCGTGAAGATCACCGACGTGACTGATTCTTTGAGCTGTAGGTCACGATTAGGCCAACAGTCTAATAAAGCGTAATCACACATGAGGAGCTCAAGGAGTCACAATATTACTAATGCTGTCATTTATAGACTGGGTTGAGGTCACTGACTGACACGGGGGCTGTTCACCAGCGGGAGATTATGGGAGTCATTTACCTTGAGCTTGACGGTGCCAGTGGTTTAACCTAAAGCCTCCAATCCAATTAGAGTCGGATGCTCAGCCTAGATCTGCCACACACAGACCTCTCGGCGACCTACATATTATAGGCTATGCAGGGTTATGTTCATTTTAAATCTAATGTGATTAAATGCATCTAGCATACAGGAGTAACTGCAGGTGGGTTTGAGCAGTTGCCAGACGTTCTGCTTAAGAGAGCAGTTGCAGGCTCCACAGCACCAGTCTTAAATAGCTGCTTTCACATATAGTTCTTTTTTTAACAGGAGTAAGTAACATTGTGTTCTGTTATGCCTTTGAAGTGTGAGAATTTGTACCCACGTTTTGTATTTCAACTGCATGTAAGTCTGATGTAGGAACTGGAGGGTTAATAGTCGTACCTGTTAGCAAATACAGCTGTCATTTCTAAACACTGACAGTGTGAGAGTGTTTTCATGAAGTTGATTGGGTTTTTTTGTTTGTTTTTACCACAAGGCCGCATTAAAATTCATTTGGAAACATTTTGCAAAACATTTATGATAAAATTTTGCTGCTTTACTTACAAAGTAGCAAACTTTATCTCAAAGCCAAACTTTCTTAAAATTTGAAAATCCATCAGATAAACATTTTAAAACTAATATTCTGAACAGAATAAAATAATAATTTAAAACATTTGAAATTGATTTATCAGTTGTTGATATGACTGAAAGTCCACTAAGAATTTCACCCTAGATAAAGAGTTTTTGTTAAGTTTTGCATGATATTGAACTTTATTGATTTATTTTATCTTATCACTGTATGTTGTCAACTCATGTGAAAAAAAAAAGCCAAAGGTATGTGTACAAACTGTGCAGCTACATAGCCTAAAGTGACATGATTTTCAGAAGCATTTGTTGTACTTTCATGTGTTGTAATGGTTAGCATTTTGTGCTCTTCAACTTTTTGTGTCTACCTACCTTAACCCCACTGACCTTACACCCTGCCTCATTTCTTTTCTTTGTACCTTTCAGGTTTATGTTGACCTTTTGAAGAGTGTCTGAAATGTCACCGGCACATAGACTGTCTGCGGTCTCAATATACGGTGGCATTTCTGCAGATAGATGGTATTGGGACTGTGCTGTTGCCGGGGATTTCAATTTTAACTGCTGTGATTGAGCTTAAGGGAGTTTTTTTTTACTCCTTTCTTTTCTCTCCATCTCTACCTAACGTTTTTTTGGTGTGGAAAGGCCCATTCAGTATTTTAGTCCTTGCAAGCAACAATGGATCTAAGCTTTTCATTTATTGGTACAGCAGTCTATAAAGGCTGAGGCATCTTTGGTCTTTTGTAAAGTGTTCACATGGATGAGTAGGCCTGAACCCCCCAACCCCTGGCCCTAAGTTCTCTGAAACTAGACCATTTCTTTTGAAGCAGAAAATGTGAAGCATGGCATTGTCCATCTGGTGGATATCTGTCAGGGCTCTACATGTTTACATCAAGACATGATTTAGAGAATCCTGAGTTTGTTTGGCTTCCCACAGTGAATTGTTTGCTTTGGGTATTGAATAATGAAGCATTCTAATGGGAGCAGCTGTCAGATAGGATTTTAATGTTGTCAAATACTCAGAATACAAAAGAATCCGATATCTTCATGGAGAATGGAAGCAGCTTTGCATGAGATGGTTAAGTTGGGAAAAAAGATTTTAGTTAAAGATAAGGCTGGTCCCAAATGTCTGGAGACTGTATTTATGTAGCTTATTTTTCCTTTGGCAACACTGATACATACTTTATGAAAAAATAGCCTGTAGTAAAGCAACAAAATAAATCCGCCTGAAAGAACCTCAAGGTTTTTATTTTATTATTTGACAAACCTACTGAGGACAAGATAGTAGTTCTTCTTTTTTGCCGTTTACAGAGCATCATGTTGTCACAGAGACAGGTGTGATATTTCAGGACACCTAATTCAATGGCTTCTGTCAGAAGAAGATGATATTTTCTGAGTGTCATTCCGTAAGAAATGGCTTACGGCACTTTTCAGTAGAATGCATTTTATTTTAATACATTTTTTTTATTATTATTTCCTCACTTCTGAGCATGTCATGTATTTTGTCTTATTATATTTAAACAGAAAATTATCATATTATATCTGGTACATTATTACTATGCATGTAAAGCCTAGTTAATATTCGCCATCACTTCTGCTCATGACAGTGCACTCATTTCTAATGACAGCTCAGGGTCCGTATCATGCAACAGCTGTCACAAACCTGCAAGACATGTTATCTGTTAGACTCTGGTAGCAAACTCAACACCTCCTCACTTCTTTTGACAGGTTCCAACTCCCCAATTTTGTTCTTCACAAAGCCTTCAGCTAGAATAATCTTGAGTTTTCTTAATAGAAATAATCTTCTGAGAAGTGTTTTTTGCACCACTGGTGGTACAAAAAGGAATTACAGTATGAATATTCATTTCAGGTGGATAGGTTTCAGTAGTTATGTATTGTTTAATTTAAATGTGTCTGCTTAGAGTTTGTAGACATGTAGTTGAAAATTAATTTAATAAATAGTTTGAAATTAAGATTTTATTTACACATAGTTGCAAAGTTACTTATAGTTAATAGACTGTCTAAAGTGGACTGGCCAATGAACTAGATATTTCGGGGGAGGGAAATGTGTTTCTTCTGCAATTTTTTCATTTAGTTCATAAAGAATTATGGTGGTGTTTTGGATCTAACATCACATCCTGAATGGGTCATTCTTGTGTCTTGATGTAGCAGGTCATTGAAATAGTTCGGGAATGAAAATATAAAGTTCAGTATTAGCAAATGCAAGCTATTTTTGACAAAAACAATACATTTTTAAAGAAAGAACTATTTCACAGGATCTCATTTATTGTTATTTTATAATGAAAAATTTGAGTGCTTATACATGCTCATACAAATCATACTCAACTAAAAGTCTCATTATCTTCCAAAAAATGTAGTGTGAGTAGAGTAAAAGTACTTGTCCGAAAACTGCTTGAGTAAGAGTAAAAAAGTATTCTATTTAAAAGTACTCATGAGTATTGAGTAGTGAGTACTGAGCTGTAGATTTTACCCGTCATAATCAACGCTGTGCACTGCCATTTATGCATGTAAAAATGTTCTGCAATTTACATTATCTTGTTTGTAATAAATTAAAATGAAATAAAATAATAATATATATCATCCAGTAGTTTAACATTTTGACTGCCAACTCTTTACTGCATCAAAAGAGCACAGAGACAGTAATCAGTTGAAGAGAAGAAAGTTATTTTAGCTTAAATACACATTTTTCTGGAAGGACATCATGCCATACATTTTGCACCTTTGCACTTGAATTGTTATGCTAATAGTGCATACATAGTACAAGGAAAAAGGCATTAAATAGCGAAGCATTTATGGTAAATGCATGCACGCAAACACAGGTCTCTGCTAAGCCGTGGTGAAACAGCAGCATCCACTACTGAATGAATAGAACAAAAAGTGCTGCACGTGAAAATTGTTTATGTACGACTGCACTTGCTAAATGAAGGCATACGGTATAAAATGGATAAAAAAAAAAAAAAAACACAAGCTGCAGTTTTATGACATCATGCGCAGACACAGATGCGTTATATAAATGCCCCAGGTCAATAAGGTCCAAACATTTTACAGTGTTTCCAAAGCTTTTTCATAGCGCATGTCACATGCTTAAAATCATCAAAAGCCAACAACGACTTGTTCAAGTAACCGCTGCAGAATGAACAAGAGAGAAATAGCAGCACAAATCACGCGTCTTTAAACTACATGTACTCAAAGTACAATTACTGATTAAAAACTACTGTAACGCGAGTATTTGTAATTCGTTACTTCGTTACCCCTGCACATGAATTATTAAAAAGTATTAATCCGATTATAATTTGATTAATAGCAATAATACAGCTTGTGAAAGTGTACAGCAAACCTTTTTCTGTATCCTTTGCTGCATTTACTTCCTGCCTGATTGTTCGTACCCAACAGAACAGACTCACGCCCCACACACTCATCCCCTGAGGTCTGCAAGTCTGTACCACTACCACTGGTTAAGCTTTTACACCACTTAATGAGATTGAAAGGGTTTGAGAGGGAAAGAGAGAGCCTGGAGACTTTCATCAATGCCGTGTTTTACATTTGGAATCATGATGAGCACAGAAAGGCAGGAGATAAAGTATTTTGTACATGAATGTAATATTTAGATAATATTTAGGCTGTTATTCCTAGCCCACCAAGAGCTGAGCAGGATTCTTTCGACTGAAAAAATCTTTGAGTGTAAATAACATTAGATGTGCCATGGGCATAAATTTCACAGTCTCTAATGAGCTTAAAATGTACGGTGGCTGCAAAAAGTATTTGGACACTAAAGCCGCATGAATGTCATTACAATAGACAAACAAAATATCAGACCAAATAATATTTGCTTAAAATAAAGATGGCACAAAAAAATCATTTTTTTTTAATTATTGCATTTTATTTTATGCGTAATGCAATTAAGTTTATACAGTAGTAAGTGAGGTATATGTCGAAATACATTTAAGGATCCACTAAAACTCATCTTTAGGTTTCCTTTGTCTCCCTGTGAAAGTGTTTGTTTCTTTCTGATGATAAAAGCTGATGTCGGACGTGTTGGCATTCAGGTAGTCTCCCTTACACTCATGAATATTCCTGAGGGAGGGACTGGAGGGACTGCTTGTCCAAGGTAAGAGTGACAGGGAGAGGGATTTAGTGCTGACAGGGGCTATTTTGCTGCCACAGACCAGATCAATAAGGATTCTGCTGTCTGCTGTTACTTGTTGGCCATCACACACTCATGCAGAGAGAAAGAGGAGAGAGATCCAAAATTATATATATATTTTCTCATTCTTGTGCTTTCTGGAGGCTTTATTTTCCATCAACATTCAATAAGGGTAACTGAACCTAAACTCTTAACAAAGCTATCACAGAATTCCAGTACATACCTGCCGGCGCATGTGTTGCAACTGGATACGTGCCATTCTGAACCGGAACCAAGCCTGGCAAGGTCGCCTGGGCCCATCTGTCACCTAACTATAGTTACCAAGTTGTAACCAGAGTAGGTTTACTGTCTCCTTGTGCCCTTGTGTCTGCGGCAGGTGACACAGGTGGGGAAAGAACACAACAAATATGTGCCTTTAACAGGTATATAAAATTCTTTGTAAAATGTTGATGTTGCTGTTTTCTTTTAAGGTGGTTTTCATTAAATGAAAAAATAGCACTATAGATGCTATTAGCACTAAATAGCATCTGTCTAACTTATGTATTGTATTGCAAGGATTCTGAAGTGTTTACAGCGCTTATTCCCTATTATGAAAGTCAATGGTGTCCAATAACTGATTGCTCTTAAACAAAAAAGAAGGTATTTTGAAGACTTTTAAGAGTAGAAAGAAACATTTACAGATGTGAGGGTGAGTAAATGATGACAAAAATGTCATTTTTGGGTTCATGTTCCTTTTAATGAACATTTAGTAACCACAGAAAAGGCATGCATTTTCACCTTGCAGTAAATAGACAAACCAAAGCTGTGTTTGCGTGACTTAGGAAATAACCAAGGTAAAAGAAGGCTGCATGAGCACTTCATTAGGATCATTAATGGATGTTGTTATTTGATACTTCATGGTGGACTGATATAACACCAATATATCTCAAAAACCTGAACCTCAAAATGTTGTACCTTAAAGATATTTCTTCTTTTTGCAAGTTGTTGTATACTTTGCATATTGATCATATAAAATAGTGTTAATGGTATTTTAATGGGTGCTTTTTGTAATTTTTGCAGATTGAGAGTAACCTGGCAATTCAGTATCATTATATGAAAAAGAGCAGTTCTCTCAGTTGTCTACAGAAGAAAGAGCATCTTAGATGTTTTGGAACAAATTAAAGTAAATTAATAATTTTTGGGTGAGGTATTTCTTCAAAGACACCAGAACTGAGTAACTTATACTCTTCATCACTAAAAGCCATAACACTGACATGCCCAAATGTTCAAAGCAAACAACACAAAAGAGCAATCTAACCTTCAGCATCCTTTATGATGCAACATCTGCATTAAGTGACGATCCACGGGTGTCAGATCTCTTATTCAGAGCTCTAAGAGGGAATATCTAATGATACTGTGGTTTAACCCTCTCTTTGCTTTCTTTGAGAAACACTGTGCATAAGCAAATACCACTGGTTTAATCTTGAAATGAGTAGTTTAAAATGAGAAAATGTTTCGGAAAGTCATAATGTTTAGGCTTAGAACTATGAAAAGTAGTAGACCATTGACCACGGTATGCAAGGTCAATACTAAACACAGTTTGGATGGACAAGTAAAACCAAACCTAGTGCTTTACCTGCCCAACACTGACGTATTGATTTGCTCATATAAGACCTGTCCTTTAGTGAGGAGTGGGCTGCTAAGTGTTTGCTGTTACTTCACTCTTGAAGGATGAGCCTAGGATCTTCTGTTTGTACTAAGAGACATCACTGTCAGTGTAGAGGGGAAAAATAAGCTTGTTTGAGGAGGGATGGTCCTGTTTCCCTGTGTTTGCTGAAGATACACCCTCCTAGAGTCCTCAGAGCGCACACTCACCTCCTAAAACTGTTTGTGCTTCACGGCTTTTCAAAGCCTGCCTCTTCAAAGCACTGATTCAAATGTTCCAACTTTCTAAACCTAGTAACTGAATGGAATTGCATGTACTGTATTACAATTATAATATCATTTTTGCCTGTGTACTGACACAGCTTTTGCTCTGGTCACTTTTTATACCCTTGCGGTGATTTTACACAGATTAAATGGCAAAAAAGTAGCAAGTTTTCAGGCAGGTTTTTAAAAGGCTCTTTTTATGACGTTCTTCCCCTCAGCAGTCACACTTTTCCTTTTCATCTCTTCATCATTCACTTGTTTATATTACTCTCTCTCACCCAGAGCTACTGGCAACAGAGCACATCATATTTCACTCATTATGGTATTCCCGCTTACCCTTCCAAAGGTTATCTTGCTCTTCCTGCAACTACTTCCTCTTCCCACATATCTTGTTAACTACATAGGAAAGGGCAAAGGTCATGTGCACCATATCACTTGAGCACAGGGCAATTATCTAGCTGTTGTTTCTTTCTGTCTGTTCCTCTGTCTATCTATCTATCTATCTATCCACAGTATATATTGGCATATACCTTTGCATTATTGGCTTTACAAAATTTCCATGTACAATTTCTCAATTTTCATTTTAGTAACATTTCATAATATGGTATTCACAGCATATTTGCATAAGTGCTGAGAAAAATGCTAATGAGACAAATACTAATGCGTGACTTGCACTTACTGTATAATTATTTTGCGGCTCTTGTGTAGGAGATTTTCTAGAATTTCACATGAGACAACTACACGACTGTGTAAGGGGCCGAAACAGCTCGTGAGTTAATTAGTATGTGGTAATTAGAGCGGCAGAAGACACCGTTCTTCATCTGCAGAATACAAACGGCAAGGACATTTGAAGGTCTTGGTCGGTTCCCACAGATCGTTTATTTGAGTTCCACTGCACTGCTTTTTAATTATTATTTTTTTGTGCAAGCATGTTCAGTGTGGATGTTTTGTATTATTCTTGTGTCTCTTATGTTTTTTTTCAGCATCTTGCATTGGTAAGCATAAGAACATGTTAAATGTGAACAGCCCCTTGAGGTATGGTAACTTGATACAGTTTAAATGATCCAGGCCGCAGTGGTGTGTTTGGTCATCATTGAACCAGAGAGAGTCCACATTACACCTTTCACTCTATTGCCCTGCAGTAGCTGCCAGCATCAAGTTAGAGGCACTTATATTTGCACATAAAACAGCCGCCAGATCTGCACCCGTCTACCTGAAATCCTGTGTTCCATCCAAATGTGTAGTAGGTGAATGCCACAAAATCAGTTTTACTGCACCTCAGAGGAATGATTCATGTTACTTCCAAAGTAAAACATTTTTTGCATTCCTCATTTGCAAGTCACTTTGAATAAAAGCAACTATTAAATTCATAAATGTCACTTAAAAAATTACAAAATAAAACAACATTAAAGTTTTAATATAAAATATTTGCTTAGTATTTAAAAATAAATTTTAATTAAATAGTCTTTTACATAATACTCTTCATCTCAAGGTCTGGGTTTATAATACTTAAACTTTATTTATTTATTTTATAGCATTCGTTTTTTTTTTTTATTCACAGGAACGTTTGGGAGCTCTTGTACTGATACTAGTGGTTCACACACACACACACACACACAAAAAAACCATTAGAGCTGATGTTAAAGGGATAGTGAACCCAAAAATACAGGGTATTTGAAAGAATATAGATTTTTTTTATAGTAGAGTTATAATTTTATAGTCTTTTATAGTAAGCAAAATAATTTGTGTTCAACAGAGCACAAAAAATGTAGAAATTTTAACAAAGATAATAAGAAATGTTTATTAAGCACAAAGTTAACCTATAAAAATTAGAAAATAAAAAAACACTGAAGGCTAGAGCAGTGACTGTTGGAAATTCAGATTTTTCAACCAATTTTATTTAATTACAAAACAGCTGGCCAACATATGGTACCAAGTTATTTAGTTTTTTTATATTAATTTTAAATACTGTATGTCTCTTAAATGCAACTTGGTATGATTTTTAGGTTGCTCTAAATAAGCTATTGTTATCTGAATGTAATTTCCTCTGAACTCTAGAGTGACTGCTAGGCCATCTCATACTCCAGTGACTTATTTCAATCTCTCCATATAGTTCACAGAGAACGTTTGTGACTTCTGTGGCTTACCGTAACAGCAGAGCATATGTCATTAAAATGAGATTAGGAAAAGCTCTTTGCTTGTTTTGCAGTTTGGCTCATTGTTTGGGTACAGCTCTGGCATTCTAATGTAACACTGGATAACGTGTCTCCCATTGCTCTCTTGCATTCAGCTGATGGCGCACTATTCTGAGAAGGGCGTTCTTTTACAAAGAGCTGCTAGGAAATGTGTTGAATGTTGAATAGGATCCAAACACACACAGTGTGAAGATATCCTTCTATCTTACAAACAAAGCACACACCTACGTGATGCTTCGCTTACACCACAAAAAATGCTTTTTGAGCACCTGGTGAAGAACATTTTTGAATGAGATCGCACAGATAGCTCATCACATCCAATGCATAAGCACAAGCAAATGCTTCCAGATGTATGTAATGTCTAGCCTTTTCATCCTTTCTACATCTGGACTGCTCGTGTTTCTCTCATAGTTACACATGTCCTCCTCTGTTTCTTCTCCTTCAGAGGAGCAATTACTGTCAGTACAGCATGCTGGCTCTCTCCACACCTGTCCCTGCTTCTCCGAAGCTTCCCCTCTCCTGACACAACCTTGTGTAATTACCCAGCAAAGGACACCACACCACCATCGCCCCCAGCCTTCTCGCCGCTTCAATTTTAATTGAATCTCAAGTGCTGATTGTGAAAGGTGACTAGCTTTTAAAGCAATCGAGGTCTTTCAGACATATTGTTTTTTTTGTGTTTTTTTTCTTTTTGTGTGAAAATTTTCGAGGGAGGCTTTTGATATAAAGGACACTTGTGTTTTGGTAATCTTTTCTTTGGTATGATTATAATGCAGTGTCCTCAGGCATTTAACTCTTAATGGACATTACTGGTTCCCTGTTGACACTTCACTCGTACAGTGTCTGCTAAGACGCTATGGGAAAAACACTTTTTTTCCCCCTAACCGAAGGGGGAAAAAGGAGTTTTTCTTATAGCGTCTTAGCAGACGCAGTACTCGTTCCTATGTCTCAGGGATCCTGGGTTACGGAAGTAACCTATTCGACTGTTAGCCATTTTGAATCGTCACGGTAAAATGATTAGCATTTAAATTGAATTATTTAGCCTTAATAACATGTTTGTACTCCCAGCTGTACTCTGTACACAGTGAAAACAATGAATGCTCATTACCAGTTAAGTGAGACAGTGTTAATTCAAGGTTTACCCGTAGGCTACTGTTTCTCTGTATCAATTTAGATTTATTGTTTGAGTCACTTCCTACTTCTCCTATTTTAATGTTTAAATGTTTTTTGGAATACAGATCCGTTTGTCTGTTTAAAGATGGGGAATACTTTTTTGGCCTAACAAGTTAAACCAAATTCACTGGTTCTCTCAGTCTGCAGTGTCACAGTTAGGGTGTCTTATAGGCAATTGACATGATTTGTTGATGGACATGAACCGTTCAATCTTTATCAATGGCAATGGGGCAGGGTTTGTGCATAAATGGTCAAAAAAAAAAATATATATATATATATATATATATATATATATATATATGTGTGTGTGTATGTGTGTA
>JAUCNO010001053.1:13978870-13999528 GCA_032353835.1 Enteromius viviparus
GAGTTGCAGGGAAAATGAGGAGCTCAGTCTTTGCCAGGTTGAGCTGTAGATGATGATCTTTCATCCACTCCGAGATGTCCGCCAAGCAGCTGGAGATCCGTGCAGCTACCGTTGGATCATCTGGTTAAAAGATTTTGGAACCTATGCATTCCAATTGCATTTATTAACAGATCCACTGTCTAACTGAATTGCAATATTAGTCTTTCTCAATGCAAGAAAGAGGACACTACTCCGTACACGAACACACCTGCAAAAAATCTGTTGAGTCAACACATTTGGGGGATTGTGTTGTATCTGTATTCATCCACTTTACGTTTCAATTCTAGAAGTGTTTTGTCAGGCGTCATGAAAGAGAGAGAAGCAAAGCAATTACCTTTGACCTACAGGAAGATGACTTTTGCATGTATATTTAAGCTGTAATTGTGGTCTCTGAATCATTGTTGTGGGTAAGGGTTAGTCTGTCTAATAACACTTGTGGCCTTCACTTTATACACACTGACTGTACAAAACAAATGTTGAGTTTCGAGGAGAGTCGTTTCTTTTGTCCCAGCAGTCATTCAAGCATGATGGAATACAAGCAACATGCGGTGTCACAACTGCCACATTCACAGAAATTCTGCAGTGGGTCAGTACTGGTTTCTATTACAGTTCAATCCCTCTCAGTTAATGGAATCATCAGGGTTTCCACCCAGCTGGACAGAACTAGTTCATTTCCGGAGTGGACATCAGTTGTAGCAAAGTAATTTCTTATTAGCTGTCCTGTGAGCACAGTCGACAAGAAGATTGCAGGAGATCCCTTGCTCGATGTTTGCCTCCAGTGCCAGTTTGTTCCAGTGGATCTGTTTCCTGTGGTACTGGCCTTTAATGTCAGTTTTCCATTACAGCATATATACAGCAAGCCACAGGCTGGTCATATAGCCAGCTTGAAGGAAATCATTGATTTTTCTCTATATTTGAACAGAAGATCTATGTCTTAGATATTTCTGAAGTCTTGCAGTTCTGGCTACAATTATCTACCTTCTACTTTATGGGCACCTCCTTTCCTGTGATTTTTTTTGTTTTGTTGGTCAGGCTTTATTAGTTTGTTTTTTGAAATGCCTAAAATAATTTTGAGGTAGCCTGTATGTTAAATGTAACAAAGCAGCTAACTGAGAAAGAATTGCCATAAATGTGTGTACTGTACTCTGTAAGGAAGCACAAAATACTACAAAATTAAATATAGCGCCTTTGAATATTGTGAGCTTTTAATGTATTTGATCTTTATTTATTTTTTCTGCCAACTATCTCCAACATTGGTGTCTCTTAGCACTTTTAAAATATATGTTTTGCAAAGATTGATCTCTCCAATAATCTATTTTTCAGTGTTTTGAATGTGTTCATACTTGGATTCACCAATTATATTGGTAACACTTCACTAGCCTGTCCATGTTACTGATGTAACAATAAAGGGAAAGAATAAATAAATGTAAAGAGCATACATTTTTTGTACATTTATGCCATGTTTTAAATACAATGATGTGTGTATTGATATTAATTCCACATTTGCGCTCACCTGCAGTGAGAAACCTCTGTCATTGTCAGTATACAATGATGAATAGTCTACAATTTCCTCCTAAGCTGGCTGTTATGTTGAAGCCATTTATTAAGAGTAATTTCTAATGATGACTCTCTGGCATGCTAAGTAATTCCTGGACACAATGTGACAGCTGTTACGGTGTTAATTTAAGAGGACATTGAGTGAAATAAGCACACTGGCGATACAGTGATGCAGCTGCGAAGTCTGATATTGCAATGTTTTTTCATTTAGTTTTTATACCATATTGTGAGGTTACAAAATGACTGGCCTTTAAAGTCCTAATGTTGTTTAATGCAGTCCTCAAATCAGTTTTTATTTTCTCCATTTTGGTTTGGCCTTCGTAGTTCTCTTAAACAACTGATAGAATTAATAGAACCAGAAATATATTTTCCACATGACTTATTACAAAAAAAAAAAACAGATGTGAACGCACAGCTTCTGCTAGTGACACACTGCAACATGACATGTAAAACGGTGAGCCTGAAGAGTTGAGTGACCTCGTCCTTGTTCCTAGTAAACTATCCCTCAGTTATTCTATAAAGGATTGTGAACTGAAAAATCTGAATTTCCTTGATCTTGTGATATAAGAGGTCATTTTGCGATTAAAAACATTCACAGCTCAAAACTTTCTCTTTAGGCTAACAGCTTATAACAGCTTGTAACAACAGATTATTTAAGCATTAAATCAACTGTTAGCCAGCCATAGCAGTGAGTATTTACTTCCGAATTCAAACAGAATGTTCCAATGAGAGGGGTAAAAACAGGACAAGAAATGGCTTATTACTGTATCTGTAAATTATTATGTTTTTTGATGTAAAAATCTTGAAACATTTTAAGTGGACCTCAGGGTACAGTACAAAATAATAAAGGCTCAGATTCATGGTTGTAGCTCAATCATACGTGTTTGTCATATGACTGCACATAATGCAGTAGTTGGTGGAGGTGCTAAAATGAAGCTAGAAGTTGAGAAAGGTGCCTTGATCCAGGGAGCTCACTCTTAACTTCTGAAACCTTCACACCTGGTCTCCATAGTAACTCCAACAATGGGAGCAGTAGCTGCTGGTATTATTATGTACTGCCTTGCAGCCAGGCATTTTTGAAGTTGAGGTGGAGTTGGCCTGACTGAGCCTATACTAATGAGACAGACATGTCCTGGCTGTCAAGGGCATGCCACCTTTCCTGTCCCTTTAATGCATTTATAGCATATTTTTTACACTCATTCTTCCTTTCAGTACTCACATATGTATTGATAGATTATTTATTTATCTGAGAGTAACTGAGCAGTGGCAGCAATCTTGCCAGCCCAATTTAATTTAACTATAGGGGATAATTATGTATTTCTCAGCTTTTTATTTCTAAATTTTAAATAAGCAATCCTGTCTTTTTCGATTCTACAAGAATGTTTACAGTTTTTCATCGTTCATTTACACTAATTTTTCTTGAGAATGTGTTAACAGAGCTGTTAACAATGTGTGTAGGCCGTGTGGAATTTGTGCTGATGTGCAATTGCAATACACTCAAAATGGAGTGGTATTAAATCGATCTTTGAGAAAGGAAACTCTTATGCTCAGCTTTCAAAAAGACACACATTTTGCTTCGGGCCAAATAGTGCAACTCTGCTCCACACTTCATACCACTCACAAACTCTGGCTGTGAATGAGAAAGTTAAAAGGCCACAGATCAAGTTTTATGATCTGCACGATTCAACATGTCCCCATCTTCACAGTCAGTCTTCCTAAACACACGAACTCAGACACTATTGCATTGCCTTTCAGAGTGAATCCAGTGAACAGATGCCCACTCAGCTGGAATTATGGCTCTTACTGTGGTGAGCTCAGTATTAAACACTGTGGATGATGTCATTGTTGCCTTGTTTGGACTGTGCACTGTTCCGCAATTTCATGTTACAGATGGTTGATTTCAGAAGTTTGCGGCCATAGAATTCAATTTGCCCTTGTGTCTGTTTATTTGTATGTGAGAGGAGGGGGGAAACATGTTTTGGAGAGTTTTTTTTTTATATATATATTTTTAGAAGTACAATACAAATACACTGTGTTCATGTAGAGAGTGAAACATCAAGGGTGTGGTGTGCTTATCGTGCCAAGTGTTGAGCGGAAGTTGAAGATGAGCTGTTCAGAAGGGCGGTAGGTCCAAAGGCACAGAGGCAGATAGTCATCATCTTAATGGTGGCCTGGATATGTCATGCTGTACCTTTGTGGCACTTGTGCAAAGAGATGCGGTCCTGGATTAAGTACCGCAGTAACATTTTGCCACACTTGATTATGATTTATGAATAGAGGAAATTTTACTGGATATAAATTCTGGCCATGACATTCAAGTCATTTATTTGAATAGCGCTTTTAAAGTGATAGTTCATAGCAACATTACTAATTTGTCATTATTACTCACACCCTCATGCCTCATGAATATATTTTTAATGAAATCTGAGAGCTCTCTAACCCTCCATAGACAGCAACAGAGTTGAAATGTCCCAGAAACATAGCAAGGACATTGGTAAAAAATATATATGGTGCCCAAAGAAAACAAAAATAATTGACTAAACTTAAGTAACTTCTCCCTGAGTTACTGTCCTCCATCATTTTGAAAATGATCACGATGTCACAAAGTAATCAGCATTGTTTACGTTCGGGAGGAAATAGACTGCGTGGTACGCTTTAAAAATGGTGGAAGACTGTAACGTGAGGAGAAGAATTGTTCAATAAATTATTTTTGTTTCCATTCAAATTGAGCCACTGATGTCCCATGGAATGTTTTATGTCACATTTAGACCTGGGTGACACAGCAGTTTGCATTTTATTTACTATACAAGCATTCATCAGTAGATATATGCTTTATAGCAGTGGTCACCAACCCTTTTAAGCCAGAAAATAATATATTTAATTTAATTTAACTTTAAGTTAAATATATTGTTTCTTATTATATATTACAGTATATAATTCTAAAAAAGTGGAAAGGTCTAGAAAGAAGAATGCTATGTTTTAACGATTCTAATTTGATAATAATTTGGTAACGCATCAATGCAACAAACTTTCCTTCATTTGATTTTTTTCATTTATTTATAAGTTTTTTTTGTTTTGTTTTTTTGTATCACAGTGTGTCACCACATAGGTGTTCTGAAGAAAAATAAGTTCCATTGAAAGTATGAGTCAGGATTGATTATAAAATTATATGGTAACCTAAAGCCATTTGTTGCCTGCATTTTGTCAGTTTGCCAGTATTCATTTTTGACCCTGGTTGATACAGCATTATTCTTGTCCTTGACTCTAAGGAAACCAAAAACTCCTGAATATGTAATTTGGCAAGCCACAGAGCACCTGCAGATGATAGATGACCTCTTCTGAACGCATTTAAGATTGTTTTCATTTATCTGTAGAATTTCAAACGACTACAAATATATATCTATTCCAGTCACCCTGCTGACTCCTCTTACATCTTTTTGTCTATCACACTTTTTATGTTAGTGGGCCCTGTTTAATCAAACACAGGGTGTACATTACAGTTTTGCGACCTTGACTGAGCTAATCCAGTTTTATCAGTCTCAGTTAAAAGCAACAAGAGCACTTTAGAGATATCGTATTCTCTTTCTTTCCTGAGGTGCAGGTGTCTTCCAAGAAATATCAGCACTTATTGAACGGTAGGATTCCTAGTAATGGATATTGCATGGAATCTCTTTCAAGTAAGCTTTTGATGGTCATATCTTGGAGGTGTTTTATAACCCCTCTGTGATTGGATGGTTTTTAATTTATAATCTTTATACTATATGTCAGTTCAATTCAAGCTGTTTTGCAGATCTTTTTTTCTTGTAAGCCATAGTAGACATAGGCTATGCAAGGCTTTGCATTCATTTTTTAAATCCTCGCCAGACCTACTATGATCATTCTTCATGTGCTCAAAGAGAGACGGAAAAATACAGAAACACCCGCATATATTAAAGATTTCACCCCCTCTTTGAATCTTTGACTTACACTTCCTTGGTTTTCTTGTAATACATTCCTTGGCGGCTCATTTAGCATATGGGTTTAGCTTTTCAGCTTTTGCCTCATGTAGCGACAGAGGATCTTGTTTATCTAGTGATGGCCTCACTATTAATGTCTAAAAGGCCATTTCTTCACGGGTCATTTGCCGCTAATGTAGACTAGCAGTAACAAGCCATCTAGGAAGGACCCTGTAATGCTACATTTTACTGGTTGTTTGGGGTCCAAATTAGCACCTGTGTTGAGGTATAGTAGGAATGTGCCCAAAGATGAGTAAACTGGGAAATGCACGGGTAAGGAGTTCTTCTGAATGTTTTATTGATTATCCCAGCAAGCTCAGGAGTACGTCACTGAATCTAAAGTTACAGTGCCATATAGTCTAAGAAGCAAGTGTGACTAAAATATGAACTGCTTATATTTTCTATCTTTATACATACAAAAATACATTTCTGATTTATACAAGTCAAATGTGTATTTTATATTTTTATTTACAGTTGTTTTGCAATTTTGACGTAAAGGTTGTAATTGAAAATACTTTTACAAATTATACAGGGCATATTTTTTTTTTATTAATATTTTAAATGATTTTCTTATTTTAAAATTTACTTATTTTACTTGTATTTAACAAAGATTATTTTATAAAGATTTATATATATATATATATATATATATTTTATTATTATTTATTTATTTATATATTTATTTAATACACTTTTATACATTTACAAGTATTTAATGTACACAAAGGTTGTAGAAAATAATTTGACATTAATACTTACAGTGACAGTTGTTTTTTACATTTAAAAGTTAAACTTTTATTTACATTTTGTTTACTTTTTTTTACGTTTAATTTGCTTAAAGTTTGTTATAGAAAATATTTTTATGATTTATACCAATCCTGTTTGCAATATAGAACTATAAATGAATCTATAACTGCATCTAAAAATAGATTTGTTTTCTTCAATTCTGGCACACTGGTTCAAGCCCTCCTCACTTGTTTCTGTCAGAATATAGTTACAGAAACTGATAAATTTGTCATTGCAACCGATACATTTACAGATAATGGCTTCGCTGCACACCCCTAATGCATAGGGCTGCTAAATATTGAGATGGATGGAGAAATTCGTATGCATTTCCTCAGTGTTCGTTCCTTGTTGTTCGGAAACGAGATTGCTCAGATGTGCCTATGACAAGTCTACCTGGTCTGCTTGACACCCCATTTGACATGTTCCAGATTGAATCTCACTCCGCACAGCGCTGCCTTTTGCGATTGATTAACATCCCAGCAGCCACACTGCAGTGCTTGCAAAACACTGCGAGCTTGCACCAATATTTGGCCAAATGAATAGAAGAAGTGGGGGATGATAAAGCATCTATGTGGTGGCTAAAAATAGCACGGTAATGGTTTCCCCATCTATAGTGACTCATTGTGTGTTGCCTGGGCCTGCCTGACTTCACACGCATAAACTTGCACGCATAGGCTGCACACAAACACCCAAGTTAACTGACTCAGCAAAAACCTGCCTGCCATTGTGCTCCTCCACTTTGCTGCTGCAATAAGGCCACTGTTATGAAAGAGTGCAGGAGTAATGAAAAGCCGGAATGAAAGAGGGAGTGAACGATGGAAAAAAGCTCTCTTGGACTGTGAGAAAAGAGTGGCTGTGCAGTGACTTTTTGAATTTTTCAACAGCAGTGTTAGTAGGCCGTTTGACATCAGCTTTTGCATGCTAGAAAGCAGAACGGAAGGTAAAGTACACATGTGGTTTAGCGGTTTAAAGCCCTAATTGTGCATTCGTTCTCTGATTAGGCCATCTTGGTAATTGCCAGTCCTGCTGGTAATCAAGCTCTGTCAATAGCTGATTAACAACTGTAACAAGCTTCCGTTACAAGTTCAAGAGGTTTGCGCGTTCGCTGATTTGGCAGCTTTGTGAAGTCCAAAATCCGCTTTGGCCAGCGCCGATACCCCCTTTTTTAATTTTTCCTTCAAAGGGCAAAGGCCCGATTTCATCAGTGGCTTATCACTGTTAGCTTTGGAATGGTATGAAACTGAATATGTGCCAGTGTGCTGCAACTGATTGTTAGTGCTAACACAGCACGCTGGGTTTTGTTACCGTTTTGCGATGAAAACTAGGTGTTTACCTGTTGTGTATGTTGTGAAAACATATTGAGGCTTGCTGTATTGTCCATGTTTTGCATCACTTTTTTCTCCAGTGCAGTGACTGATGAATAACATTATTTCTAGATTTCACAGTGGTACAGTAGATGAAAATAAACGATGTTACTGCACTTCCCGAGGTCATAATTGCATGAGTGCTTTAATTAACTTTTTTTTTTAAAAAATGCTCTCACACTGCTTAAAATGAACAATGGTTGATATCACCAGAGGCTTCTAGAATCATCTGTCCTCTAGCATCATTAAATGTCATCATTGGGAGTTCATATACTTTTTTCATGAGCTGTTTCTAGGCACCAAATAGAGGAGGCACCAATGGCTCAGTTAGTTTTAGTGAATAATTTGCATGTTAAGAGCATTGTTTTAAAAAATATGGTCATCATAAATATGGATCTTGCCTCCATATGTCCACTTGTCTTGTAAGTTGTAAGTTGGCTGTTGACTATAGTCTTTGTGTTGTGTTCAAGCTCTTTTTTAGCTCAGGAGCATTTGACACAATGCAGTAGACTTTTATTGTTGCAAATTCTTTGAGCTCAGAACATTTCAATTTACATATAGGCCCCTCTTTGCCCCAATAATGGTGGCCCTGTTTGGAGGGATGTAAACAAAGGATGTCTACTTATCTGACATTCAGAACGAATCATTCTGCTTCTTTCTCCTGGAAATTTCCCTGGACTTGGATTAACATATCGCTGAACACAGAGCATCTCATATTAAACAATAGTAAAGTTAATACGATTTTTGAAAATGAAGAAAACAAACGGGGTGCGTTGACTGCCTAGTTGGTCTGCGTTGACTGCCTAGTTGGTCTTCAGTAAGTAATGCGTCACTAAAATGAAACTGAAACTCTGCAAAAACTCGCAATCTCCAGTCTTTCGCGTCTCCTTCATTATCTTTTAAAGAGACCATGTCTCCGCGACGCGAGCACAATAGGTGTGATAATCATCCATGTGGAGCGCGCCGCATGTAAACACCCACATTAGCACAAAAAAACAGCGAGAGTTTACCTGAAGTTCATCCCGGATACTGTACGCTTCGTGCTGAGAGGAATAAGACAGAATTCACTTCAGAAAAAGACGCGCTCTGATTAATAAATACCTCAAGAAGACGCGCTCAGAGGAATAAGCTTTGGATTACCTAGGACAAGAAGAATGCAAACTGAGTAATGCTTTGTAACTTTGGAACTCAGTAACTTTGATTGTTCCTAATAAACTGTTTGCAAGTGAATCTCAAGTTTTTTTTTGTGAATTCTAAACTAAATACTGCAAAATAGGAACTAATTTTGTCATCAGATTCTTTCTTGTAACTCTCCTCTCTGGCCTTTGTCTTCCAGATGTGAATCACTGCATTAGTACTGATAGTCCACGCCTTCTCGCATAGACCCTATACACTCAAAAAGTGACTTAAAAATGTTAATCACTACATAGTTTTCTGTGAGCAAGTAAACAAGATCATTTTCACATCATTTTGAAGCAAAAAAACACTAGTCTACCAGCCCAGTTCTAAAAAGTCTTGTGAACAAATGTTCTGTATGTTTTTAATTTCATGGCCTTATTTCAGTGACTTCAAATTTTAATTTTTCACTGACCATGCATAAACGCTTCTTTTTCAAAAACAAAATTTCCATAAATGTTACTAACATATAATTGTAGCCAAGTTTGTGCTCTTTACAGTGTTATTAGACCTTAGCTACTTATATGTTTATAAGCAATTGAAATAAACACAAATTTCAGGCCATGTCAGAACTTCTCCAGACCCCCAAAACACCAAAAACATCATAGTATCAAGCAACATCACACATTCTGTCAGTGTGCAAGTATGCATAAACCTGTCAAACAGCGCATGATTACTGGATTGTTTTCTTTTTTTTCATGTCTGTGCAAATGCTGTCAAAAATCTAACATACTGTATAAACACATTTGGTTAGGTCTAAATTGAAAGTAAGAAGTTGAAAAAAACACTAGAAAACTGAATCAGGCATTCACATGGGCCAGTCCTACATCGGACATAGTGGTTGTAATAGCAGAGTTTGTGTCTGAAAGTATGTGAATACATGTTGTAACATTTATTTTATACAGCCTTTTACCTTTTACTCTGAATGGCAGCAGATTCTGAATACTTCAAAGTTTTCATCTCCTTTTAATCTTCAGTGTTAATGAAGTAATTAGTAATTAAGTGCAGATTTTCAGTAATCTCCTGTAGGCCTCCACTCAACTCACAAATAATTGATTAAAGACTAAGTGACATCATCCTCAGCGGTACGGGAGGTAAATGATGTGAAGGGAAATGGTCATTCAGTTATCTCTTAATATTCTTCCACCACAAGAGAACACGCACAGCTTTTCGGATTAAACCTCCACAGTGACGCACATCAATAAACAAAAGGATGAGCGCACTTACAGATATACGCACACATAGACGTTTAAAAAGATTCTTTCATCAACATGGAATCATTTCAGCCAGCTCAGACACAGGCGTATGCAGAAGACCTTGATTTCAACTTCAAAGACTGTGAGAAAATGAAATTGCCCACAGAAGGGGAATTTAAAGGGAAAAGAGACGAAAGAGAGAAAGCGTCGCTCTTGCGTTAGACGCTGCGCTTGCCAACTCCAATAAATCCCGCTTCCATTATTGTGTCTGTCAAAGAGATAAGAAAAATTTTCAGCTTTCTATGCTTGAGGAACTTGAATAAAATAAAATAAAATAAAAAAAATATTCCTCACTGTATGCTGGTTTAACATGGACATCAGCTTGTTCAAACAGTACTTTACACAGTAGCACCTCTATTCAAATGCTAATGCACACTAGAGTCAAAAAAAATAAGCATTCTCGTACGCTGGGGAAAAAGACTTGTTGGTGACTGGTTTGATTTGGTATTTAGAGACCGTGTTTGCATCAAAATGGCTACTTTGCATGGATTATTGCATTGCTTTCTGATGAGAATGTTTGCATTATTTAGATATGATGAGATGAAAATGAAATCAGTTCAGCTAAGCGGTTGCTTGCATAAACATGAAGCTTAGTTCCCCTATAAGGGACACTTTCCATATTCCCTTTTCATTGTTGTGAATATGAAAATCAAGCTGACAACATGCAGTATTTACATACTTTTTTAATATAGTTTATTGTAGTTACATGTATATATTTAGAAATTACTATTAAATGTGTAAATATTAGGGGTTGAGCCAAATACGTTATTCAGAAAAGTACAAATAACGTGTTTTTTACTAATACTTATTTCTCTAGTTAACAATCACAAAAGTACATTATTCGCTTTAAAGTCTTGCTGATCAAACATATTATATGTGTGCTGTCCGGATGCGCTTTTCCAGCGTTTACACCTGAAGCGTGCGTGCACTAAAAGCCTGTCAAGTAGTGCCTAATTACTAACCTAAGATATTTATCACACGTGATTGTGGTAATACTGTCACAAACACACAGCATTAAGCACAGCACAGTTCCTTGTGTTTAAAGTGAAAGTAAACAATCAAGAGAAAACGTGTCAGTATATTAGATGCATGCAGCTCTTAAAAGGGACAGAATTAAACATGCCGCCACTTGTCATTAAAGGGATAGTTCAACTCAAAAATGTAATAATTTCTTTCTTGTCTTAAACACAAAAGAAGATATTTTGGGTAACCAAACAGTAGCTGGTCCTGATTGAATTGAATACAATGTTCAACAGAAAAAAGAAACTCATTCAGATAAAAACGAGAGTGAGTAAATGTATGTAGTGTAGAAGTATATAGTGTTTCACCATCAATACTGCCGAATACACCTACTCTTAGCTCGGTAATTAAGCAGGCTGTTGACAGAGTAACGTTAACGTTAACAAATGGTTAAAACAACAGTAATGGCTGTTATGTTATTTTTTTTTTTCAATTACAGTATGTTCCTTGTTACATGTTCATTGCTGGATTTATGGAAAAACATCAACCAATACTGCATATCCATAATTATTATAATGGATATACTTAAAGAATACTTAAGCTGTAGCGTAAACTAGAAGTGCAATGCAAAAAAAAATACAATTTTTTACACTTATTTTGAATTTTACTCGAAAACAAATACAAATACTTCCCCCCCCTCAACAAATACAGATACAAAACCAGCTGCTTTGCACAACTCTATTAAATATGTGTATATATGTGAAATTGTTTTCAATTGCTTAATGTACGTATACCAGTGATGCTAACTTTAATATTTGAAGATATTTTTTGACACTGATTGACATACATAAAAATGTACTGCATTGTAAAACTGCGCATGAAGATAGTAGTTGAACATGCAGTGTCCTGCAGTGAATCAACCTGCTCAAACCCTCTGCTAAATCCAAACCATGCTTCAGTTTGTGCTCTCACCTCCCTCAGCAAACAGCTTGCTCTGTCTCCCTTCTTTCTCACACAAATCCTCTCAAACTGTCCAAACTACAGGAAGCAGATGGTGCTCTCTGTTTTTAGTGGGTGCTTTTCTCTGTCATGTCTCTGCATCCTTGTTACAGCGACTTGGTTTGATTTATGGTCTCGGTGACTGTAAGACTGTCAGGTTTTAAGAAAGAACTTTGGGTGATATGTCATGTTATAAAAGAGGCAGGGCGCCATCTTGTCACCCCCATCCGCCGTGTTTGTTGCTAAGGGTGGCATGAGGTACATCGGAATGTCAAGGTCGTAAATCACATGCATTGTGTGTTGTCGGGGTGGAGGAATTGTCTTAAGTAGCTGAGCATGAACCATCCCAGCTATCTCCTCACATGCTGATAAGACGTTATATATGCAGAGTTCTGCCAAGAAAGCATAACGAGAAATGGTGAGCATGCTGGTGTGCATGTTTAAAAGCTCACATTCAGACACACATTCTCTCTCTGTCTCTCACTTAAACTGTAAATTATGCAGAGGGATGTTAGCATGCACAAGCTGCATGCCAGTTGCCATTCTTGATAAGTTTCCACTCACATATTTCCTTTCCTTCAGGGTGATTTATTTCCAGTTAATAATTTACTAATAAAATGATATGTTATATCTTGACCTCGTGGTGTATAGTCTGGACTTTCAGAATAGAGTCTGGTCCATATTGCATCTTAAAGGGATAGTTAATACAAAAATAATGATTTTGCTATCATTTATTCATTCTGAAGTTGTTCCAGATTTGTAAGACTTTCTTTATTTTGTAAAGCACTTTGAAGAATGTTAGTATCCAAATCATCTTAGTTACAAATTGACTTCCATTGCATGGGGGAAAAAATCACTTTATTCTGGCTGCAACTGCATTTGTAGACTAAGAACCTAACAACTACCTTACTAAGTATTAATAAGCGGCAAATTGTGATTTATTGATGCTAAAGTGGTAGTTAATAGTTTTCATTTCATACAGTAGCTTACAGCTGTACAGCACCACTAACATAGCAAACTTTAGCAAATCCAATAACTAGTTCTTACACTGAACCTTGAATTGCATCCTTGTAACCACAGCCTTACTTTTTACTGTTCCACTCTGACTTTCCCTCTTATTAAAATTTTTAGATCATTCTTGGCAGTTCTGTGTGCAACATTCGTCAGAAGGTCATCGAACAGACTGTGGGCGTGCCGTCTGAGACTATTTTCATCTTCGCAGTTTTTAAAATATATTTCGTTTTTTCTTATGATTTAAATATTTTAATACCAAGGAAGGAGATTTGGCTTTGTTGCTTTTTCCTTTTCTCTAGGTTTGTAAATTTAATGGAAATTAACAGACAGGGGTTGTGATGCCATCCTTTTCTCACAGTTAAATGTGAGCCTGCTTTCAAAAACTAGGAGATCTGAAGGATGAAGGGAGAAAGATCAGAGAGTCTGGTTTGTCTAGTCTAGTTTGAGTCTCATGTGCTCCAGAAAAGAAAAAGTCTTTGTGTTTCGCCAGTCACATCTCTATCTCTATTCTTTTGGTGCTGGTTTTCTCCATCTGTTGAGTTGTGCCCAAATGTGCAGTTTGCCGCCTTCCCCAGAGAAACATCTGGAGCGATAAATATGTGGCTTTAGCTTACAAAAAGCAAGAATTTGGCCCTAGGCTGGTTACTAGAGCTGGTAAATAAACAAAAGCTGATTTGGATCTAATTAAACTTTAATGTAAAAATGCTTATCAGTTAGCAACCTTCTGCATCGGCATTGACAGTTCTGGTGCTATGAAAAAATCATTGGGTCTGCCAGACTTCTTAATTTTCTATTCATTGATGTGCAGGTCATAGGAGGCACCCAGCAGCGCATGTGTCCGCCTGGGCCTGTGAATCTTTGGGCTTTTTCTCTGGCTAGTCTCGTCCTCTGATGTCTGATCAAAGCCTCCCCTTGCTCTTCTCTCCTCTGACTGAATAGGAGCCCCAGGAGTCCAAGGCCCACCTGCCTAACAGACTAGAACAGAGAGAGAGAAGGAGTGATGGATCAAGGAAAACAATGACCAAAATGGGAAAAAAGCACACACTTATGAAATCACAGTTAGACAGAGATGAGCATGTTAGGAGGGAGGATAAAAGCACAGCTTTTGTAGGGGTTATTGTAACTAGGCTGGTCAGTCTACAGTGGCGCCAATGTTAGTCTAACACTCAACTCATAAAATTAAATTATCAGCACCGCACTGTCTGAAAGGAAACCACAATCACTGACGGTGGTTATCATCTTCGTATATTGTATGAAAGAGTTTACGTCGTATCACAATACATGGGAATGCCTTTCCCTGGCTAGACCAGCGTGGATTTTCTAGGCCAGATGGTTAGTCTAGAAGGGTTACTGACTTCCTCATGCTGTTCAAAATGCAAATTAACCTAGTGAAGGGTCTTTCTGATAAAGCTAGTTGAAAAGGTTTTGTTAGTTAAGGGATACTAGAATATCTAGCATAACTTTACTGATTGTTTCAGCAAGATATTATGGATTTTTTTTAAGCAAAGACATTGCATAGCTGAGCCCTCCAAGACTTTCTCACTTGCTCCTGTTCTAGGATTTTTTGGTTTAGTTTGTTTATTCTATCTAGTATCTAGTACACGTATTCCAATATGTTTTTAAAGTTGTAAACAAATTCTCATTAACAATACATTTAGTTACAGTAAGCAAATTATTAAAAAAATAATTGAATAAAGATCCAATAAATTGATCATAAATTAAAATGGTTGTATTTTAATGATTTATTATCTTCCTATTCATTCATACACACACACACACACACACACACACACACACATGACAATAAGACTCGAGTTATAGCTGCTGAAAATTCAGATTTGCCACTGCAGGAATAAACTACATACAATTATATTTAAAATATAGAAAAGCTATTTTAATATTGCAATATTTGTATTTTTATATTTTAAAATATCAAATACTGCTGTTTATATTCTTTTTATTTTTTTTAATTACTATTATTATTAAATATAGCCTTGGCAAACGTAAGCAATACAAAAATCTTATCAACCCCCAAACATTAATTTAGTTTAATAAATGTATCAAATAATGATTGTTATTATTTAAATAAATTAACTATTGCTAATGAATAAACTATTACAAAAACTAATCAACGAAACATACTAGTAAATGTTGGGTAGACAGAAAATATCTGCCTGCCCCAGCTTGATACCAAGATGTCCACTAAATGGAATATCTTGCCTTAAAGAGGCTTTTTTTATTGATTGGCCACAGTCATGTAAAATAAATGGATGCATTTTTTTGTAAAATAAAAACCTGCTTTTAGCTGACAAGCAGCACACAAAATGCTCATGATGTGGAATTTATCCGTTTATTTACCTGTGTGAAGCGCATCAGAGTGTGACTCTGTGAGTGTGCGTGTGTCAGCCGTACATTGGGGACACTAGTGTATGCTGGTAAGGTTCTCACACAGCTGCTGATCCATGAAAAGATTAAGTGCCTTGGGACACCTGAGCACAGCCACTGCTCAGCATAAACAGGCTCGGATAGACTGAAATACACGCACCCTGCGCCTCTACACACACATACGTAACACACACCATCTAACTAAAGCTCTACACTTATTTACTGATGCCCCTCTTCGGTCTGCTGCTCACAGGCATACACACAGACTGTATTGTAGTGTTCGCAAGACTTCCTGCTTTGTATTCTCTGCTTGTTTTCAGTGTACTGGTTTTGTGGTTTGTTTATCACTGGAGGTTGTTTGCTCCCTGGTGAGCAGTACTAATTCTCAAACAAACTCCTTTCCCAATTACCACAGGATCCAGAGACGAGGCCTCACAGGCAGCTGCCACCGCTCTGATCCTGTTCACCAATCAGACAGATTCAGCCTCTAACTCTCAAGATACACAGCTCAGCCCTGGACCTAGAAACAAAATGCTTTCGCAGATTACCAAGACACTGCGCCCTCAGCAATGATTTCCAAATGCAGTTACATGCTATTTAAAGTTGTAGTCAAATGTAGTATTCCTAATCTGAGTTTTGTTCCTGCTGAAAAAAACAGAGTAAACTTTAGGCTTTTTTTAGGCAGGTTTATGCTTGTTAGGTGCTGTTGTGGCTGATTAATCCATGCTCTTCACTTACAAAACCCAAAGATTTGTTTGGCAAGCATAATTTTTGTGGTAAATCTGGTTGAGCTAGATAACCCAGACGATTCTGAGGTCAACTGACCTAAGTTCTGAGAAATAATGTGGAAACAAGATTTTTAAACAGTACAATTATATACCATTCTCAGCACGGTTAGTTAACCCTGCCAGAAGAGTGCGTGTGTGCGACGTCACCAATCAGGATCTGTCACTTGTCTGTTGCCTGGCTGCTAGTTTCTAGTGGCTTATCATCCTCCATAACGTGGTTATTTACACCTCATATCATATGTAAACCTTCGTGTTACCACAGCAACGACTGACGCACTTCCAAAAAGATCAGTTATCAGCCCTGAAGTGGAAAATAAAACCATAACCGTACCAGCAAAGAGAACGTTCGGCCCAATAGTGGAAAAGTGGATGTAATGTATCCCTTTTTTATTAACTTACATGTTCCATTTAATAAGAGTATTTCATGTCATTCTGTCTGCAAAGAACATGAAATTCGATTCAATGGATATTGTGTCATTGATAGGCGACAATGAACACATTCTGCAGTAAGACAGCTCTACTGAAGTTAGTAGTGTCGTTATTTAGCTCAAGTTAGTTCAGTGTTGATTCAGTACAGTAATAGCGTAAATCTTTCCAAATGAACAAATTTGGTTTACATATCAAATTTAATAATAGAGGACGTTAATAGTTGTCTTACCGTTGTCTTACTGAGGTGACTTCCTTTCTTGCCAGGCACTGAATAGAGTACCCAGTGAACATTCTTTCAGCCAATGGAAATTCTTTAGGGTCCTATGCAGTCTCAGTTCAACAGGCGGTCTGAAACACACTGGTCTCACTGGTGTTCTGTGCTGGGCTCCAGTATCCAAAGCTCATTCTGCCACACATTTTTCTATCAATTTCAAATCATGAAATACGATTAGACTCATTTAACTTTTTAAGTTGTTTCTTCCCTGGAGTAGAAGCTGGAAATTGGGAGTAGAATCAGCAGCCATCTTGGCTCCCAGACCCAGACTCTACATGGCCATGTTTAACTTCATTGCCAGTTGCTGGCATGGATTTGGATGGCTAGTTTGACAATATCTCTCCAAGTATCTGCCATCGCTGGAGCCCAGGCCCGTGCCTCACATCAAAGGTGACTGCTCTACCCGTGCTCTGTTTACTCCTGTGGGAAATGAGGGAGATATGGAACCCCTTCAGAGCAAAGTGAGAGATAGCCGCACAGCTGCTGTGGACACATCCTTTCCGTTGAGCTGCCCAGGAGCTTGGAACATCCTGGACTCTGCTACAGTACAGTAGTCATGATATTCTGTTAATATTTGATAGTGACTCAGATGTAGATTAGCTATGTAGGGTTGCAAACTCATTCTGTTGGCCTTTTTTCCAAACAAAACGGTGCTGTTTTCAGTTTGGAGCCAGAGTTATTGTTAAATAAAATAAGGGAAAAACGAATTAAATCTTGCCTTGGTAACTTACTGAATTAAATGTAACTAAATAAATTACACTAAAACTGAATTTGAAATTAATTATATATATTCAATTTTAAATCAAATATTTATGGTAAATAATAAACAACTATAACTCCAATAAATAACTAAAATAACACTGATCGGAGAATGTTTTTTTCTGCCTCTCCATCTGAATCAGCATATTTATGCAACTATAGGAGGCTTTTGATGCAGTGGTCAAAACTTGCATCGGATGAATTATATAATTCACATGTATTTATAAAAATCCATGTTTTAGACTTATAAAGCAAAGTGTCTGGAGCTGCTGTGTAGCATGATGAAAAAAATAGCAAAGCAGGACAAATGATTGTGTGGCACATCCCAGCATCAAGCTTTTTCAGTGTAGACAGCTTTGTTGATTATAATGGGATCTAGTTAGTTGTGGATTTGATTTTCGTTGTTGTTCTGATGGCTTCAGCTCCCGACATTTATGTTTTTCTGGTCCAAAATTGTTATTCTTTTTCTGTGAAAACTTTCAGAATGGTTCCAGCCTCTTTTTGTTGGTGGAAATGGGCCTTATTAGTGTCAGAGAATGAAAACATCGGTAGAAAAATGACCCGACTGCTGGTATATAAAAACCAGAGCATTTGTGACTACTTTAAAGCGATCCTTAAATTGAAGACTAAACTAAATTCCATTCATGTTTCATTCCTGGAGGCCTGATCGCTGCTTGCCTCTCTCTCACCTCTCTTCCTCATCCCTGTAGGTGATTTCACTTGATTGCAGCATCTGCTCAAGACACTTGTGGGTTGTGGGGTGTAGCTCTATATAGCAAACCAAAACAAGCTATGCCTTAATCATCATTAAAACATTACCGCTGCAGACGATAGTCATTGGTTTGCTCTCCCTTTCTGATCCCCTTCCCCCTCTCTCACGTGCCGTCACATTTATGTCACAGTGATTAGTGACAGATTAAAAAGTCATCAGAGAGCAGATGAGGGCTGTAACCATCAGTTCATCACGGAAGCCTCAACCCCTCCCCGCCCCATCTCCTGCTGGTGAATGAATGTGTGTTTATAGCTTCGCTGGGATTAACTCTGTAATTAGCATTCCATGCACTAACCGGGTTAAACCCTCTAACCGCCATGCTCACCGCCGCCTTGCTCATATTTGGAGGGCAAGAGAGAAGAGATAAGGGCGAGGAGGATGTAGTGCCCACTGCATTACACCCATGAAGTGGGATGGCTCATCTCCCTCTAAATTGGTAATGTAAGAATCTTGTCACGCAAATCAGACACGTTTTCATTAGCAGCCTGTGTGCCCCATCTTGTCTGCATGACCAGGTTGCATGGGGCATAGCAGCCAATAAATCTGAGGGGGAATCATTTTTTATAGGTTACAGAATTTGTTAACTTCTATATTAGCCACTTCTTGATTCCCTATATATATATATATCAATCTTTTTTTTTTTTGTATTATTGTACACAGTTAAATGGTTAGATTAAGACCTTCGTTCATCTTTAGAACACAAATGATAATGTTTTTGATGAAATCCCACAGCTTTCTGATTCTCCTTAGAAAAGGAATGCAACTGAAATGTTCCCAGGTCCAAAAACAGTACATTGTTAAAAAAATCCATGTGTCGTCAGTGGTTTAACAATCAAAAAATCTACTTTTACAATTTTTTAAAAAGTTCTTAATTATTTTCATTCAAAATAATTTTTAAAAGTAATTTTACGAAGCTATGAGAATACTTTTTGTGTGCAAAGAAAATAAAAATAATAACTTTTTACTACATGGTTAAAAGTGGGAGGTCAGAAAGTTCTTGGATTTCATTAAAAATATATTTATTTGTGTTCCAAAAATGAATGAAGGTCTTTGTAGCATTGGAACAACATGAGGGTGAGTAATTAATGACAGAATTTTTATTTTGGGGTAAACTAATCCTTTAACTTTTACATCCATTCCACAGAATTCTGGGAAAGAATCCATCTGTGCCTATGTCCATGGCACAGCTGGCACATTTGAGTTGAGCCAAAATAGTCAACAACAAAACAAAAGTTGTCTTTTTGAATTTATATATTTGAATTATTATCTCTATCTGTTAAAATAGGCATTTCAAAATGAGAGGCTGTTGAGATTTAAAATGCGTGTGCGTGTGTCCTTTTGAACATTTGGATTGTCTTTTTTTTTGCCCAGCCGGTTTGAACAATTGTTCTGATTTGTTCATCATAAAGCTGTTTTGTACACGTTCACTGTTCCTCTTCTCTCTTGTTAGTAAGAGAGAGAGAGTGCAGCGCTTCTCTTTTGAAAAGGCAAATCTGACTATCATTTTTTCAGGAAATCTTTAATCCAGTGGTTATGCAATTTTAGTTTCAGGAGGTCTTTTTTCTAAATGATGCTTGGCCATTGTTTCAGAATACAGTATGTTGTATAGCTTTGAAATGAAATAAGCAGGAAGGAGTAATATTAATTGCAGCAGTATTTATTCATTGAAGGAATGATTTCAGCCGTAGGGATTTTTTAAAGGAATGCTATTGGATTTTATGTGTGGTTCAAAGGTTCAAACCTTTCTTGAATGCTTTTTAAAGTGAGTTATTAGTGTAACTGAATGTCAGTGCATGTATGTGACTAAAAGGGGCACACTAGATGGCATTTCATTTTGTTATTTCATTGTAATGGAGAGTGGTTCACAGAGGGACAGAGAAGTGAATTGCTGGTCTAAGGCAATCATAGATTTTAAAGTGGGCTGCGATGAAAGATTGGGGTTGAACCCCCTAAATAGGGTCTATAGTCACTCATGGTTCATTATGAATTTTTAAGATGGCAGCCAACTAACAAGTAAGAAAATGAAAATGGTAAAATCCTGAATAATGAAAATATTGAAGTTTTAGGTTTTATTCATGCTTTTTATAGTATGTGTGTATGTATAT
>JAUCNO010001053.1:13999628-14011339 GCA_032353835.1 Enteromius viviparus
ATAGTATGTGTTTCTTTATATATATATATATATATATATATATATATATATATATATATATATATATATATATATATATATATATATAGTTTCAGAATTGAGAAAAATAAAACTATATGATGTATATTTATATGTTACATTTTTATGTAGGGCTGAGTATCGTTTAAAAAATGTCGATACAGGTTCCTGAACGATGCCTTTTTCGATACCAATTCTATGAAATCAGTTTTAAAAAAATTGCATTATCTCAAAAAACATTTTTTTCAGCATGTTGACATTCATACAGACTCAAACCCTCATCTTCTGAGCTACTGCACAGGGGAAAAAAATAAATCCAACACAATGAATTAGTGCAAATTAGTTATAACAACTTTCGAATAGTTTCAGTTTACATCTGTTATACTACCTTTAATCTAGTGCATTTTTTATTCTTCCAATAAAGGCATAAAACAGTTGTCTTTTAATGAATTAATTATTGTTGCAAAATAAAGGGGATTTTATATTACAGTTTAAAACACAGAAGAAATACTGTTTTAATAATTTTGTAGTAGCCTATTATGTACATTCTGCTAAACAATAGTAATATATTTCTGCTGCCATGTCCAAACCTAACTTTTATTTTGACGGCTTGCCATGCATACCTTTACAGTTCTGTGTGTACATGATATGACAATAGATTTACTCAAATGAAACGGTCAAATGCTGTTGAAGTAACCCTCAGAGCAGTTCTGGAGATGTTATTCATGTAGGCACTGTATTTATGTCCTCATTTTGTGAGGCACTAGACGTTAACATCACCGGAAGAGTCACGCACAGGCCAGTATGATAGTAAACAAAACCATGCGTCTGCACCATACATTAACACAGAGACACGCAGAATTCATCTTTTTTTGCGGTTAAATATTTATATATATAAATAACACAAGGCTATTTTACGAATTTCTGGTCAAACAGTGCTGCAGTCTAATTGGCTCACTGATGTTGATGAGATTAACCCTTTTAGGTATCGAAAGCGAGATATTTTTCAATTTTTGTTGTATTGAGGCAGTTTGGATTTTTATGTGTATCATGAATGCGTATGATATCATATCATGTAATATCATGTCAATATCACATGTGCATTAAACGGATAGCAAAGCTGTACTAAATAGCCATTCTCGTTCTCCCTCTCTCTCTATTTCCCTTACATTCGGTATCTATTAGTCTGTCCTTCTCTTTCATTCCTCTGACACATACGGTGTCTGTATTTCTTACACCTCACATTATGTATTCTTATTTTCTGTCTGGCGTAATTCAGTCCTGCCTCTTCATCCACATGTGCGAGTGTTCTTTCATACAAGATGTACGCAATAAGTCCTTGAGAAAATCTTAGTGCTCAGAGGTTGAGCTTTCAAAGCTTGCAAGACCCAATAGAGTTTTCAGTTTTGCTTCATTTAACTATTAGCTTTGCCTTAGATGTTTCTCTTAAAATTCCTTGAATAAACACAAACAAGACGATAATTGTTGTAAGACGATGCCACAGTTGTGGAGAGAACAGCTCAGATCTTTGCAGACTTCTGGACCTTGACAAATCTGAGAACAGACCTGAGTGTTTTCTGAGACTAAAAGAGACATCAAATTACTTGAGTCTTTTTTTTTTTTTTGACAGAAATGAAATCTAAAAGCAGAAGACAAAAAAAAAAGTTGCCATCTGTTATTAATTTAATCATATTTCTGTTCAAATAATAAGGTTTTTATTTCAGACTTGTCTTAGATCTTTTCAAGCCGTTTCCTGCAACATTTCCATACTGTCTTCACCCACGTTTAAAAGCAAAGTTTTGTTTTACATGTTCTCAGATCAAACCATTTCAAACCTAATGCTGATACCAGCAGGCAGCACTTTGACATTTTAGTTTAACTCAGTGGTTCAGTAAACCTTTGATTTGTGTGTGTGTGTCTGTAAACGAAGCTAAAGCTCAGCTGCTTCAATGGATGATTTAATTTACTGCCTAAATTTTGGGTTCGATGCCAAATTTGGTTTTCAGAGGAGCCTAATGTTTGAATAATATTAACATTATTATTATATTAATATTATTAATTATTAATATTAACAATATTATTATAATCAATAATGGTCCACATCTTAATCAAGAGCCAACAGACCCCATTAATATGAAATTTATCTTTAATTTTTAATGTATATTTCCTAGATGTTTACAATTCTGGCCATATGATTAAAAAAAAAAATGTATCTAGAACATTTGAAGCACAGTGTCATACTGTATATAAGTGACCTTTTGCAGCCACGTTTGAAGCTCTCCCTCTAATGATTTCTTTTTTCTTCTTTTTTTCCCCTCTTCCCTTTGACCACCACTGGATCCCTGCTGCTTTTGATCAATGCAGGTAAGTCTCTATGATTTAATCGACCGTAAAGCAGAGCATATCAACACATATGACATATCAAGCCACATATCATGCATTTATATCTTAAAGCAAAGGATTTGACATTTGTTTTGGCCTTTGTGCGCAGTCTGAGCACAGAGCTGTTGTTGGATATAGTCTTTGCTTTGAGATGAGTTGCTTCAGGTTGTTTGTGGGAAATGTGGTTTTCACAGTAGCTAGTTTGAAAGCATTTTTTCCCACAACCATAGAAAGTTGAAATGTTAAATATGTTCTTTCCCCTTTCTGCACTTTTCCTTAGCTGCTTTCATAATGTGCTTACAACCACACAGCTGAGATGTCGAAAGGCTTTTTTTTTTTTTTTCATCAGTTGGATCACCTAACAGAATGCTAGCTATAGGGTCCTTCTGAATGCAGTGCTGTTGCAAGCAAATACAGGACGATGTTGGCATAATAGCTTGACTAGGTATGTTGTAGGGTGCATGGAAAAGTCATATCAAACTCAAATATCACACGTGTCAAGTTCATGTGTGCATGGACGTGTGCCAGAACCTGTATAGTTATAGCCCTGTCCCTTTTGTTTGGGAAAACTGTCTGCTCTCTTCTCTGTGACTATTTGGGCGTCTCTGGACTGTGTCTCTCCGCTAACTTTCGCCTGAGGCTTTGTCATGCGGCAGCTCTGCAGAGAGAGACGGAGATTGAGAGGGAAATGATACATGCCATTTTCAACGACCTTCATTATTCTATCTTACTGCCATGGTGCTCCTTTTCTGTCTAGTAACTGACAGTTTGGCTGTGTAAGGGGCACTTGGACAAGTGTACACACACGTATATACATATGGTTGTGTAGTATGGTTGTATATATATATATATATATATATATATATATATATATACTGTATATATATATATATTTTTTTTAAATATGTGCTAAATAACAGTATTAATTTATTTTAATAATGATTAAACATGCTGTCATTATTATGTATAATGCATATTTTTTCTAGTATTTACAATATGTGAACTTCAGTTCTATCAATTTGTTTAAATGTCACAAAGATGCATAACATAATTAAAGGCCAGTCAATGTTTATCCAGAGACACTAGAAGGAAAGGCAGTAAACAACCCCTTTTTGATCTGTTACTTTTAATGGCAGTGTGTACAGTATGTACCTGTTATGAAACAGTAATGAAGTGCAGTTTCCCATTATTTGACTGAAGCAGCAAGTCAGAGGAGAGGTGTCAAAACTATGAGAGCTGCTATACGAACAAACATTCTTTGACATCCTTTTTCTCTGTTTATTGTTTGAGTTTGTGCTTTTCAGACATTGTTAAATTTTCTGTCTGTGTCCATTGAAAACATAGTTATTTATCAAGTCAACATTTCCCCGTACAGTTCATTAATCATCTTAGTTAGCTGAGAATCTCAGAACCCAAAAGTAAATTATACTTATATCAGCATCAGCATATATCTTTACCTTTTTCCTGCTGCGTTTATAAGGTAATGCTAAAGAAGAAATTGACGGTTTAGCATGGTCTTTGCTGTAAGTTTAACTGTGGAGCCCATATTTTCTTTTGAGATAAAGAGCCGTCTCATCTGTCTCTGTGGCAGTGGACCACAAAAGAACATATTGGGGGTTTTAGACTGTATTTCACAGCTTTATACAGATTAGGACAGACACATATGCGCAATCACAGAAGGATGTGACAAGCATGACACAATAGTTGGAATATGCCAGTGGTGATGGATAACTTGTGAAGAAACTTTTTAACAGTGTCAATTTTGGTGCAGTTTTCTGGAAGCCCTCTTTCCCCCTCAAAATCGTGCATGCACACACACTCAAAAATATAATGGGTGAAGTGAGAGCTGCCATTCAAAGGATTTCACTTCAATTTTTTTCTTTTTTTTCTCTCTCTCTCTCTCTCTCTCTTTCTCTGTCAGGCTAGTGTCAAAGGAACAGAGAAACTGTCACAAACTTTGTGAATAGTTTAGATTTATCTTCTTTATGAACTTTTCCTTAAATGTGATCTTGTCTTCATCTACGTACGTTCACTCCACTAACTCTGAATGAATATAAGTAGCTCTGTCTGTGATCGTTTGAATCAGTGATAAAAGATATAAAACCTGTTCTTGTAAAACAAACACTGGAAAACACAAAAGGCTAAAATTCTCTTTAAACACTACATGTTATACTTTTTATATACATTGTCATTCAAGACGCAAATAACACACTGAGTTTGTTTGATTGTTTGATGTGTGAAGCTTGCTTCGGGTTCTCTGCGTTCATGAGAGCCTACAGGTTCAGAAACAAGGTTTATGAAGTCACAAAGAGCAACTGTGGAACTGCAGGGATCTCTTGTATTTTGAAAAACCAGAACAGTGTGTTCCACCAAAAGAATCTTTTCTTTGGGGCTTTGCGTAGAAGGAACATTGTCACAGGGGACATCCAAAGCTTGAGATGAGCACAATGTAGGACACGCAGCAAGACAATGATCATGATTCCACAAAGGTTCAGGTTGTGTCAGCCAAGTCAAAAATGTACCAAGACACGACTTGTAAACTAGTTCAAGCTAGAAAACTCAAAACATTTCAATGGCTTGTAGCACTTGAGCTGCAGTATATACTGTAATATGCGCAATAAAAAAAATAAAATAAAAAATAATAATCTTGCAGACTGCAGTGTGTATTCTATTTACTTTTTAATTTTTTTTCTATTATTATTAAGTTTTTCTTATGCTCACTATGGCTTAATTTATATGGCCAAAATAAAACTGTAATTTTTTATTTATTTTTTATTATTTTTATATTATGTACTGTATAATGACTGCTCAAAATGTAGTTTTGCATCACAGGAATATCTAGCATTTTCAAAGTGTACAAAAAAAGATATTTGAGTTAAAAAGAGTTATTGTATTTGTAATGTAATTTATCAGATAAATATAGTCTTGGTCACCCTTCATTCTTGAACAGGTTACAACATCCATGCTCTATTTTCTTTTTTCATGATCTGCTACACTTAAAAATGTATGTCATAATACGGTAGAAGCCTAAGATGCCGTGACAGTGCCTCGATAAGGCTCCCAGGACCATTCTTACTGCTGAGCCCTGGGAGATATGAATATATATCTTCCCTTATGTGCTCATGTTTAACCTGCCAATCCTTAGTAAAATATAAAGATCAGCCCATAGTATAGGTCAGATTAATGTCAGACGCTTCACAGTCTTTTAGAGTGAATTAGAACAGAGCAAATGAATGCTTTTAAGTGTGAACTGAATCAACAGTGTCACCTTTCATGCTGCTGATCGCGAGTGCGTACGATGGGCAGGGCTTGCGAGGAGGTTTGAAGAGCGCTTTGATGAAAATGTATTACAAAGGCCGTAATCCACAACTGGGTCAAAACTCCTCATTTCTTCTGCCTTATAAATGTCGATCGGCGGCTAGGGTAATCTCTCTCCTAGGTGGCGGGGCTAAATGGCTGCTCGGGGGATATCGGGGCTTAACTTGTCATGGTATGGGGTGATTGCTGTGTTATGGTAAGAGGTGAAAAGGAGGGTAAGGAGGCAGTTTGTGCAGTGACTGATTGGTGCTGATGAGCCCTGAGACTCTATGCATGAAGTTATCTGTTGAAGGAGAGCAAGAGTGTGTCTGGATTTAAAATAAGAAGTGATGAAAGACGAGTTTGTCGAGGCGCCACATCGTGACTGGAATCCACTCACGAACTTGTTAGCACTGAACGTTGAGTGTTTAAGGGCATCATAGGAAGGGGGAAGATAATCTTTGGTTGTGTTAAAATGCAATGACGTTAGAAATAGAGCCAAACTGAGCGCTGTCGGTGAACTGCCACCGTGGATTGACTGAACGGCGGGATTGTAATATAAATAGAGGATCTTTCTCGTCCCACTCTCTTCTTTTCAGCCTTTGCAGAGACTTCTCTTTATCTTTCCATCTTTCTGTCCTCGTATCACGTCACATGCCTTTTAAGATTTGTCATCAATGGCAGATGGAGAAAAGAAGAGGATCTAAAAAAAGCCGTTGTTGGCAAGATAAAGTGACATGCTTTCAAGAAACTTTTGCTCCGCCGTTCACTCCTTCTCCGCCCCCATGTGACTGTAACCTTTTAGATTCCTGGTGGGGGGGGGTATACAAGTCGAGAGTGTGTCAGTTTACAGAGACTTTCCAGAAAGCTCTCCTTCACCTGTCAAAAACAGAAATCTAGAGAAGCCTTTTTTCGGTTTGAGGAAAGAAGATGAGTGTCAGACGAGAGAGAAATCCTGTCGTCCTATTGATCTTGTTGTGTCACAAAACAGCCGGCGCCTGAGCGAGGCCATCCACCCACTTCAGTATCAGAGGTTACAGATATCAGAGAATTAAGCTGCTTAAAAGGGTATAAAAAGTTGTTTATTCCCCAATGCAGTGAAGGCGTCAGCCTACAGGCTAGGAAAAGGAAATGTCAGTTTGGTAAAGGAAGCCCATAGTGAGTCTATAACGTACATGTGTGCCTGTATGATTCCTTCTTCCTAGATATCTCGGGGCTGTTGCGGTTTCCTGGTCCATTGGACTTGGTTGCCACACCGCCACCCTCTCATTCGTCTCGCTGCCATTGTTGATGGAACCAATTTCACCCAGCTCGCTGGTTCCAGAGCGTGAAAGTGGTTTTGAGGTGGTTTGCGTGCATGAAGGCGCTGGCTGAATCCTGTAGCTTGCGGCACAGGGCTGAGAATGCGGTCTCTGCCCTGCGGCTATAACCTCCTCGGTTATGAGCGGCCAACTCACTGGCTAACTGAGACAATTCCTTGTAACTCAAAGTAGCCAGATACTGACTCCACTACTGTGAGATTGTTCAAGCTTCAGATTATGGGTGATGTAGAGTTACTCCCCGCCAACAGGATTGTGTGGATTACAGTTGCTTAATTGATTCTTGGGACATTTCTCTTCCCTGGGTTGCCAAATCCTCTCTTCCTGATTGTAAAGTCAACAAAGCGACAGTGTAGGGAAGCAACTCAAATGTAATGTAGGTAGCCAATATGCAGACTATTCTACAAGAAAAACTGGGTAACAACTGCATCTTTAATGTATTCACTAACATGACTGGACAATCAACAAATCATCTACTACATTGTGTACAGTATTTCATGTTAATAGTTATAAAAATGTGATTTTTCATTGATGTTAGTTCACCTAATGTTAACAAACACATTTTTTTTTTTTTTTTTTACATTTGTTGTGCATTTTTTGTTCATTATAAACTAGGGGAAATTAAGAAGTTAAGGCTAATGTCTTATATTAGCATTTAGTAAATGTGACTTCTCACCCACAGACCTTTTTTAAAATAATACATTTGTCAACCTTTAATTGGCTCACCTTATACAGCCTTATTAACTTAAACATAATCAGCCATTAAACCTCCGGTCAAATTTATAATCAGTTGAGGTATTGAATCATAATCAAAGGCATTGTTCTGAGCAAATTATATTGTGCGTGGATGCATTATAAATACCTGAGTACTTGCAGGAATAATATGTATCAGACAGCAAGTTGCGACAAGATTTATAAATTCATTCAGCTAGAACAACTACATTTTCAGCACAAATGTGTTGAAGGTGTTATATGGTTCAATGACTTTGAAGTTAGCAGAAGGAGGTAGAAACATAATGTTGCTTAGATTTTTTGTTGGCTTGAAAAATTAATTTCATGCTAACAGCCTTGTTAAAATGTGACTGTTGTGGAGTGTGTATATGTATGTATATAAATATATATATATATATTCACGCACATACATACATACAATTATGTATTTAAACTGATCTGAAGTGACAGAAAAGATGTTATGTAATGTTATATATAATGTCTAATTAATAAGAAATCTTGAGCACCAAATAAATATAAATTGTATTTATAAATATATAAAAATGTGTATTTTAAAAATGTATGTAACTTTTTTTATAATTGTTTATAAATTATAAAGAAACCTTTAAAATACTGAGAAACCCTTAAAATATTTAGTTTAAAAAATGTGTAAACTTTGTAGCATTTACCACCACACGTATCTTATCTTGTTTAAATTAATCTTGTACATTTTCCTGGAAGCCTTAATTTAGGGAACGTCTATGAGGTGTTTATCACAGAAGAAGAATTATTGTGTACAGCAGGTGCACATAAACACATTAAGACCGTAATGAAAATGAAATTGTGATGAATTTAGAGTGTTACATCTCTTTCTGCCAGAGGCACGGTTGAGCTTTATTGAATGGCGATACAGAAGATGCGCTTCTCATCAGAAAACTTCATGGGCATCAAAGTCTTAACGTATAATATGAGCCGTTTCACATGAAGACAACAAGAAAATTACAATTTTCCCTTAATTCAACAATTGATAGACCATCACCAAGTGCATTAGACTGCTATATACTAACTGACAGCTGTGTCGTCTCCATCTTATATCAGGGCTTCCTTTGATTGAAGATGGCAGAGCTGTTTCACAGTTTGAGAACTCAGCAAAGAGAGAATATTGCTCTGAGGATAGAACATCCCCTGAAGAGTCACACTGATGAGCGAGAGAGTTTGTATGTGTACGTGTGTGTTTGTGGAGTTGCCTTTTATGGGCAGAGGAATGAGGCACAGCGCCTCACAGGTGTGTATTTTACACCTGTGTGTTTGCACAGATTTGTGTGAGATTGAAAAATAGGAGACAGAGAAAGAAGGCGGAGTGAAATATGCAAGTCATGTGCAGATAAATAGCTGTTCTGTGAAAGTTCACCCTACTGTCAATGCTTTAAAAGTCAAAAAGGTACAGCTGTGAGTCAGAAGTGAATGCAACCTGAGTTTGTCGGTGTACTGTAGGTTAGTTCTCTGCTACTTTGATGCTTAGAAATGCTACGTTAAACGGCTCCGAAGTAACTCGTAGGATGACACAGTCATGCTGGAACAACCATGAGATAAAGGGCATTTATTGTAGAACTGTTATGTGATTCACCCAATAACAGGAAGCAAATGAATTCAGAATGGTGACACTGATGTTGTGTGCTTTCCTGTAATGCGGTAAATTTTTGCACCCCATGTGGCCGCCTGCGTAGCATTTTATGAGCTCTGCTCCAGCATGAGATGGAGGGGGGAAAAAATGAAAGAGAAAAAACTGTGTTAGGAGACAGAAAGGTCTCTTGCTGCATCTCATTTGCATATGAAAGTCTCTGTCTCTGGCAGTGCCTTTCCCTGGAGCCCCAGCTGGCAGAAGGGCAGGAGGGGAGCACCTGTGGGGTGGTCTGTCGGCTACCTCTCCCCTTTCCTCACCGAGTTGTACCAGGAAGCAGCCGTCGAGGGAGGGACTCAAGCTGGGCTTAGAGCCCTCTGAGGTTCACTGTGACAGGTCCTAGCTTGCTTTGTTAGCATAAGGACTAGAGCATGCTGACCTGGGTGGAGTCCAAACAGAACTTCTCAGTATGGTGGAAAATGTGCAGTGGCTTTGAGGGGCAGCTCACTTAATGAGATCTTAATGTACTGTAATTGACTGTGTACTGATATATTTTTGATATATTTACAGTAGGAAATTTACTAAATATCTCAATGAAGCATGCATCTTAATAACCTAATAATTTTTTGGCATTAAAAATGTATCATTTGGACCCATACAATGTATTGTTGGCTATTGCTACAAATATACCCATGCTACTTATGACTGGTTTTGTGGTCTAGTCGAGGGACACATAGTAAATGCATAATAACATTAGAAATGCCTTTAATGTCTTTAAAATATTTTATACTATAGTTACCATTTTATCAGTATATTATATATTATTCATACATTTATAATTGTTTTTTTTTCTTGTGTATTTGGCAAAAGTATTTTTTAATCAAATCTAAGTTTTACAGGGTTAAAAAGCTAAGGTATAGACATCAGTATAAACCCACATCCACTATATTTGCTGGTGACCGACTATGCTATTTTTTTTTTTTCTTTAAGGAAAGCCTTTAATTAAATTTATTCCAAAGTTTATGTCCCGAAAGCAGAAGAGAACACAGGGTATTAAGAGGGACGATAAGAAGGATCAAACTACTATCCTTATATAAGAACAGCATTCTCTGATTTGATCTTCAGCGTGTAGGCAGACATATGTCATTGCATAGCTTGTGAATTTGTCATGTTCACATATGTGCGATAAGTATCCTTGTTTGACCACCCACTGCCAAAACACACAAATAATCTCCTGCCGTTTCAACTATGACTGTTTTGCCACAAAATACGAATAAAGTCACTCCCTAATCTTCTTAGCATCCAGCTCTAACATCATCTCTGCATCCTTTTCTGAAAACCAGTGCCTTTTTCAATTTTAGTCCTTTCTAATCCCATCATCCCTCATATGAAGCATCACATCATATGACCCATGTCATGCCCAGACATGCTCAGTAGACGCCAGATAGGAAGTGAGTCATCACTGAAGGCGTCGATATGATGACATCCTTATCAGACTGATTTGCTTTCATATTTTTGTCCTTATCTAATATGTACACTGAAACTCCTGACCTTATTTTTTAGGGTTTTAATGACTGGAGCAATAAATCTAGATTGCACTCATTGTTAGACGGTCTTACAAGAGGGATAGCACAGTGATTGCATGATAATGTGCTTGAATAACACTTGCAAACCAATTCTAAATGGCACATAATATCTTGGCCCATTGATTAGTAATGTTATTTAAATGAAGAAAGGCAGTATTGTAATCCTTACAGTGATCCATTGGGGCATGTAAGGGGACACATGAACTCATGAAGACTCATGAAATCATGGAAAGAAACTTGATTTGGAAGTCCAAAATGGAAGTGCACCATTCACTTTAAAATGAGTATATGTACACTAAACAGCCAAAAGTGTTTTCAATGTAAGAGGTCTCCTAAGTTTTGTTTAAATGTGTTTTTTTTCTTAGTACTTTCTAAAATATTGCTTCAGTCTGTAACAGACAGGATCCTTCAGAAATCATTCTAATATGTTCAGTTATTAATATTGGTTCTTATCAATTTATTTGAAATCTTTGCCAGAATATTTGCCAAAATATCCCAGTATTCTTTGAATAGAAAGTTTGATTAATTGAACAGCATTTTCTTTTTATTAAAAGTGGCATAGAATCAGGGCTGGATTAACATGGCAAGAGGGCCTTAGGCTACAGGTTGCTGTAGCCCCCCTACTGGTGCGAAGATAATGCACAAGCTTAGTCTGCATGTAGCTATAGATGGAGGCGGCAAGAGAAAAGGTGATGACTGGGGAGTGGAAGCTCTGCAAATACACAAATAGAAAGAGCAAAGTGTGGGAGACATTTGCCGAAATAATGAAAGATGATG
>JAUCNO010001053.1:14012683-14029375 GCA_032353835.1 Enteromius viviparus
TTGTCATGTGTAGGCTACCTTTTGAATGTTGAGCGTTATTAACTGTTGAATAAATGTTGACGCGGGACAAAATTCCCGATTTCCCAAAACACTGAACTGAGCAATGCCATTGTATCATTTTAATAAGTTACTTTTAAACACATATAGCTCAGTAATGTCAGTTTTATGTATTTTCTGAGAGGGGGTGGGATTTTTGTTGGGAAAGTCGGAGGAGAGACGTTGGGAAAGTCTGGATAAACACATGCAGCATCTTAATTAAGAAAATGAAACGAAATAAATGAATACATCAAGCCTTTATTACACATTACATTTATTAACGATATATCAACATTCAGAAAACGAACAGTTTGTGCTCATAAGGTTTTTTACACTTCTAGACAGCTAAAATGGAAAATGATTGGTGGCCTCAAGAACTGCCTACTCTTGCCGCGAGCACCACAAGCTCTGAGCACAGCACGTCAGCGAGCGCATTAGAAAAAAATGTGGGTCAGGAACCGGGTCGGGTACAATATTTTCTCTTTTTTTTTTTTTTGCGGTCCGAGTTGCGGGCGAGTTAGTTGACAATGTTTGTCGGGTTCGGGTTGTTTACACATTGACCCGCGCATCACTGGTGAGAGGTGAAGCGGGTGCCCTCTACAGGTATAGTTAAATAATAACAGTTCTGTACATGGAAATGACACACCCTGAGTGTCAAACACCACTGTTTACTCCTCCTTATGTAGATCTCATAAATAAAAAAGACTAAAGAATAGGTGAATCTGAACATAACACTGACTGTGACATCACAGTTAATATCACTACGCCCCAGCTTTTGCATAACCTAAGTTCTAGAATAGCCATCAGCCGAATTTTCAGAAGTTCTGCAGGTATTGTGAATAAACAAGCAAGACAATAGTGAAAAAGGCAGATCATGGAAATAAACGTTATGTTCCAGGCTGAGAAGGGGATGTGAAGTGCAAGGATGGGTTGCTGTCTATATTCAGAAAGGCACGCAAAGTAAATAACCCTTTCTAATAACATAACACAAGCCACTAAATGGACTCGGTTAGCTTGCTAGCAGTAGCCTTTTACATTACAGTATATAATATTTCACTTACCACATAAACAGAGTACCACTGAGAAGCATCTGATCTTGAAAAATGTTTGGTAAGTCCTGATGCTCATTAGTATAGTATATTCATTAGTATAGTATATGCGATCACAAAATTTAAACAAAACACAATCATGCATATTAATAATGGTTCCCTGTTGCCGCCATTTTATATACAGTATAATTACCCCAGGATATAACTGTGAGAGAAAGTACTGAAATATTTTCATAGACACATTTTCCTGCCTAGTTTCTTTTCTGCTATTAAGTGAACTATTGAAAAACAGCCAATCAATGCAGAGCTCAACATTATTATTCTTAATCCACCTAAAACCGATCATTTCATTTTGAAGACAAATCCCAGGGTTGTAAATGGATTCTAAATACTGTAGATATTAGAGAAGAATTAAAATACTATATCAATACATTCTATGGCAACTTTAAGTCATTAGTGTCTTTACTGTCAATGATTGATTTAATGCATCCCTATTTAAATCAAAGCAGGGGATTTACCCTTAACCGCATGTCCCTATAAAAAATACTTTTTCAACATTGATAATAATAAGAAATATTAAATCAGTATGTTAGAATGACTCCTGATGGATCCTGTGACACACAACTTTGATGCTGAAAATGCTCATTGCAAAAATGAAAATGCAATTTTTTTTCTTTTTTATTATTCAAATCTAAAACCTTTATTTTGAATTGGAATATTTCATTAATAAATTCAAGCTTGATGAGCATAAGGCTTACTGAAAAAAATAGATAAATAAAACAATTGGATAAATAAAAATCTGCAGTGTAGGAGCAATTTATTTGTATTTGTGTTAAGTCACAAACTATCTGGAGTAAAAGTTTTCTTTTAGGATTGGTCTCAATAGCAAGAAAAAAAAAACTGAGAGCTCTCAAAATTGCAAGCGGTTGCAGAACAGGTTACTTCCTGTTTTGAGTAGTTAGCAGAGACTAATTGAATCTAGAAAAAGAGGCCAAAATGAATGTTCCAGGGAGAATCTCTTCAGCTCCACTATTGTCTGCTGACTAAACACTTCAAATGCCACCACCGCTCTCACTCCGAATTGCGTACTTGTCATGATTTTGCCATCTGAGACAAATTTTTGAGATTGTAAAAATTATTTTATGATGGGGCGAAATCACCAGTCTTGGATCAGCCTGCCATGAATTATGGGCAACAGTCCTGCAAGTGTGACTGCTGTCATCACTTCTGATGAAGAACCAGTAGAAGTACAGTACAGACAGAGTACATATTTTAATAAATAATATGAAACACAAACAACTTTAGTATTTTCCTTACTTTATTCGCCTATAATTTATTTCTTCTGGGTAATGAGCTGTTCCATGACCTTTATTCTCAGCCACTGCTGACGCGAGACAGACACTAAAAACACAGTCAACCGTGTCAGCTGTGACCAAAGTCTTAGTTAGGGTGCACAGTCTGCCATTAATAAGCATTGGTGTAGACTGCCGTGGCTTTTCTCAAGATTTATTTGGGATCAAATCAGACGATACGACAAGCAAACAACAAACTGCATGCAGCACCAAGCTTCTGTCAGTGGCTCTGACACACAATCTGTCCACCGCTCGCATGCTATGCTAAATCGCATGTTTGGTTTGCATCCACATTTCCATTTGCTTTTGCTGCAGATGAATACAACACTGGAGCTAAATGAAAGCTGAATACTGGTGCCACAGGTCTGCTGGTAAAACAAACCGCCGGGCTCAAGACTCACAACTCCAGGGCTCCGAGCCCATCCATGCATTAGAGAGCCATCTGCCCACACCGTAAACAGATATCACGGATGCTGCTTATCCCTTTTCTCTTCCCAGCACATTTCGGTGAGACTCCCCAGAGTTACACAGGCTACAGGATGAGTAATACGAAGTGGCAAGCATTTATTCTCTGAATATTGATGTTCCCTGTCTTGGCGACGCTTTATTCCCAGGTGCTGGTCATTTGGAGTGAGTACTGTCCTTGCTTTGAACTAAGCCACTGGGGTTTTTGTTCCTCCATCTTCCACTTTCAGTACTTGGAGGGCTGATGATGTTGGTTTGCTTTGCAGCAGAATTACAGAGTTGTGTGCTGATTCTACGCTGCACTTCTTTAATTGACCATAACCTGATTTGTTCCTTTACGTCTAGGCCACTGTGACCTTTCTACTAATCTCTCTCCACATGATCCTATTTGCTAATAAATGCAAACTCATTCTCTGACACATTCTAAGATCATAGACAGTGTATATGTTTTAATAATAATTATTGTATGTGTTTGTGCAAGTTTGTATATTTAAATGCTTTTAAAAACATAGCATTTTATCAACTTTTATGTAGCTAATTCATCCCCTCGATTTATAAACCGTGTGCACAATTTAGCAAATCAAAGGAACATATTAGTGTATGTGAGTGTGTGTATATATTTTACACATACCCACAGACACTAATTTGTTCCTATTTTGTATATATATATATAATAACCTAAATTTTAAGGAAATATGAAAATTGATTGATAAATTAAATCCTGTGAATGTGTCTACATATTGGTTTAAACAAATTCTGTTCACAAATATTGCTAAAAAAATTTAAGCCTCATGGTATTTATCCCTTTAGATCTGCCTGTTTTTTCCCCTCCTCTAGTCATTGTGCACTTCTATTATTCAGTATTTAGATTTTGGTTGATAGCATCAGTGACTTGCGTAGACATGGGTCATTGGAAGTCATGCACATCCCAAGTGCTGAAATATCACAGCAAGCCAAGCAAAACTAGCCCTGCAGGCAGGATATGGAGCCGTGCAGCAGTCCTCTGTCTCTGCTGCCACGTGATCCTTCAAAGACAGCAGAGAAGACCTCTCATCCTCAGACAATGAGGGGCTCCACCTCACCTTTCACAAAGGAAAAAAAGTATATAGTGAGACAAAGCCTTGTGATGGTTTGGAGTCATTTGTGCAGAGTCCTTCTGGACCAGAGGGGTTTTCAAATGAGAAAATCAGATGATTGGGCCAAATTTCACTTGCAGCCTCACAAGAATAAATCATTCATTTCTAATGGAAGTCAGAGAATGGTCATGAATATATAAAGGAAAGGGCAAAAATCAAATCTCTTTATGACCACAAAAAACTGAGCATTTCACTCACTGTAATCAAAAGGACTGACAGCGGCCTATTATTTTTAAGACCCAGAGAGAGCAGTTTCTAATGAAAAAGCAGTATTAAACACCACAGGGAAAATTAACCGTAGCTTGTTTCATTTTTTTTGCCCCTCTAATGGACACTGAGCTGCTGTCTCCAGTTTTTCGAGTGCTGCCAGAGTGATGAGACAGCCATGATTCACATGGTGCTTCGACATGCCACAGAGGTCTTGTTATGCAGCACTGTCAACAAAGCCTGTTCCATATATAGGTGGGCACTAACAATTTTATTTGATGATGAGATTTGTGAATCCTTTAACCCATCTGTCCACACACTTTGAGGCATGGATATTTTGTGCATGCAAAAACATAAGCAATCTATCAAGGATGCAAGTATTGACGTAAAGTCCAGTACTGTACCAGAGACTTTAGAAGAGGCAGAGAGTTGAACAGAAGTGGAGGTCCCGCTTGCTCTATTTTTAGAAACTAGGAGTACTTATATATTAATTAACCATTATTCTAGGATTTTCCTTTAGAACATTATTATTAGAGCTCTAGATGGGGGTGAATGACGACTGCATCTTGATTTCGATTTTTTATTATTATTATTATCATCATTATTTACAGTTGATACAAAACACGTATGTGCACCCCTGTATTTTAATATTTTATTATTTTTACTATGCCTTGTCTCCTGTTTGGATAGCAAACAATGCCTTAAATCATCCATGCATGACCAAACATACTGTACAGGAAAGTAGCACAAAGCAAGTATCTGTGCATGTATGCACTCTCTAAAGCATGGTATCAGTGCATCCCAACAAACTATGCTACCCTTTCTCTTTCTGACAGTGCTGAGAGGAGACCTGTCATTGTGTGTGCTTCAGCGAGGTAGTTAAACTGTGCATCACCTGCATTGCAGGGTGAGCTAAAATTAGAATAGTCTTAGGGATGGAGCCGAAAGTGCCTCTTTCATCCCTTACACCTGTCCCGATAACTGCTGTAACTAACCCTCTCTGTCTCATGCTCACAGTCATGCGAGATGAGTGGATGGAAGTGGATGAGTAAAGGAAGCAGATGAATGATGAATGAAGCTTTCCCATAAAAAAGGAAAATGGATGCAAGGATGGAAGTATGGATGGATGAGCAGATGGATCTGCACACAAAACCTACATAGATGCAGCAAAACGTGTATGTACAGCAGATATATATACAGATATATACAGTTTATACATGGATACTGAACACTGTGTGGACAGATGGTCAAATAGGAGGGGATGCTGGGATGATTTCAGTCTGGTTGAAGACTATGCTCATGCATGAAGTTGGTCTGTTTATTGTCTGGTTCGTTTCTGATGAGCAATTATAAGACGAGCTCCACCGGCTTCGCTAGAAACAGCTTTCTTGAAACTTTCTGGAACATGCATGAATTGAAAATGGAGGCCGGGCAGAAATGAGAAAATATGCATCAAGCACACAAAAACACACACACATCCATAGGCCTCATCTTAGAAATAACTAACACTTCCCCAGCGGTCTGAAGAAGCTGATAAAACACAACAGCGCCTGCAAGCATATTTTTAGCTGGCTTTATGCTTGCGGCATTCTGTATGTGATGATGGCTTTGCTCCAGCATATGTATCCTGTCATTAATCTAGGCGTTATGATGCCGCTCAGAAGTTAAAATGGAGTCTCCGCTGTGTGTAAGCATTAGAGGTTCATAAACACCTACGGAGGCTGACAGGACTTTTCGTGCGTTACAGATGGGGGAGTATTTGGCAACGGTAATATCTTTATACAAAGAAACTAAGACCCGGGCACATCTCACGCCTCATTAATCGTGCAGGTAATGAGTGGCATGATGAGCACATCACATCCTTCTATCTGAGTTTGGCACTGTAGACCTGAGGAGAATTTAGAGCCCGTCCATATCACACTTTCCTTTTTTTGTTGTTGTTGCTGTTTAGCTGTTCACTCACCCGACTGTCTGATTTCCCCTGTACTTTAGTTCTCACATTTGCATAGTTGCTAGAAACTCCTGCTGCTTAAACACTAAAATGTTCCTTTGTGTATTGATTTGTATTTCGAGTGTAAAAAGCGATAGATTCTAATGCTATTTACACCAAGTTGCTATATTATATATTGCTATGCTATTAGCAAAAAATCTATAGCAATATATTTGTAATAGCAAGTATTTCTGCTGTTTATGTACGATATGTATTGCAAATATTGGCAATTATCTGGACCTCAGTATTGTAAATTATAAAACGGTATGCAATAATAACATATTGAGTGTTTATGAATCAATTATACTTTTTATTTAAATTATTAAATAGATGCCACCTTATTTACCCTAACCCTACCCAATACTTTATTTTCAACTTTCTGATTATTTCCTTTATTTTATTGAAAGTAAATGCATTTCCGATGTGATATGTGATCTAAAAAGACAGAAAAAAGTCAATCAGAAGGTGGATCTGAACTCTTGTCTTACATGCTGGTGGGTGGAGTTAGTTGCTTTTGCATTTTGCTTTTGCTTTTGCATTTTTTTGTATACTAAACTGGTGTACTTAAAGTCTGCTTAATTGGAAAAACTAAGTTTGCACCCTTGAAGTATATCTGAATGTGCTATAGTGAATCTATTGGAAGTATACTTTAAATATCTTGCATTTTAAGACAGATGTTATTCAAAGATTATACAATCCTCATTATAGTGAATATATTAGGTTTAATAATAAAATGTGTGCATTGTGCACAAGTAGTACTCCAAATAAAGATAAATTATAATTTAATATTACCAAGTCATAAGTGGTATGTCAGTAAATAAGGTAATTTATTTGAACTACATTTACAAGCATGTAATTCTGCACCCAGTGTTGCCAAATCCTTTTAGAAAAAAGTAACAAAATCGCTACTGTCTATTTTTATTATTTCAATTTCAATCAATACGGTAACATGTCATTTGTTACCTTAAGGAGAGTTTTCTATTTTATCTATTAAATTTAGTTTATTTGATAATCGAATCTAGTCGCATGCAGTGCAAAATTCATGCAACATGCATATATAAATGTAATAAGCCACACGAAAGGAAATTAAAAACTTTCACAGGGTGTTACTTCAGCAGTTTATTTTCAGTAAACACTTCTCAAATCAAATGACGTTAATGATTTAGCCTTCATGTCACACGATAATTAATTGATGTTAATATCTACTAATTACCGCGTTGTCACGGTCACTCTGCTGTGTTTTTCTTTAATCCAAATCATCAGGACTCTCTATCTCACTGTGCTTTTCATCTGCTGTGTCTGTGCTCGATGACAAATGACAGAGTAATACCTGCAGAAATTATCTCTCGGAAAACACTCCGTCAACAGATGAAAACCCGAAAAGAGAGAGGTGGGGCATGTTTGCAATCCGGAAGCGCTAGAAGCTTCTGAAATGTACAACTCCAATGAGACAGGTCTGAATATTTACAACGTGTTTTTCTAGCCGACACTCCATCCATCAGGAAGAGCTGTGTGCTTGGCCATGTAATCTGTGGATTGCACATGTAGGTCTAGTCGTGCATGCCTAAGCGTGTGTGCCTGCATGTGAGTTGCATGATAATGTCTTCAGAAACAGTACATGCTTGATTTTGGCCTGTCCTTCTGGTGTAGCTCTAGTTTAATGAATCATCATTTGCAGCACCCACATAAACAGAGACATAAGGTCAAAACAGTCATGGGTACTGTACTGCAAAAGACCAGCTACCTCAATCTCCCCAAAGAGCCATTATGTCTTAAAGGCACCACAGCGAACAGAAGAGGTTTTCTTGAGAGATGGTAGTACTGACTTTCTGGTCTCCAGAACCTTGGCTGGTGTCAGATAAATGGCTCCTCAGTGCCTCTTTTTAACAGGAACTTCTCTGTCCTTATCGAAAGCTGTTGCCACACTGCAGTCCTGTTTACACACACACACATTCCTTTAAGGGCCGATCAGACTGCGGCTTAGTTGTCCTGATTTGCAGGACAAATGTATTGCGCTGGCAGATTTTGTGAGGTTTAATAACTTTGTGTAAAAGAGACATCTTATTTTTCGCTGCTCTGTAGTCACCCTTTATCTCGTTCCTTGTTTGTATTTATGAAGTATGCAAGTAAGGAGCTGGTAAATGCCAGGCCTCAAGACGGATGGAAGGTCAAGTCTGACAGGAAATTTGAAAGCAGTAAAGGTGAAGAGATTATGAGAATTAATGACAGAGGAAACGTGACAGGAGTTTGTCTGTGTGATTATGTTTGTAATTATTCTCCATTACAGGGAGGATAATCATAAAATTTACTTTTTTTGAGCCTTTCTTTTCTTCTGCAGAACAGGAAATTTGACATTTTGACTTTTCATACAACAGAAGTTAACAGTGACCACAACTACTAATACAGAACAAAATTAAAAGCAGGCTATATAAGTGGGACTGTATTAAAAAACCAGCCAAAATCTAATATTAGCTCATAATTAGGAATTCTAATTTTTACATTTTTTTCTGTATAAGGAAACATTTCATGAAGCATTTTAGTGCTAAAACTAGCTCGTAAATGTTAGTAGTAAGGAGGACACCCAAGTCAATAAATCCCAAAGTGTTCTAAAATGGCTATTGCTGGCAATCTGCCTCGCAATATAAACATTTTAGAAACAGTTGATGATAATGAGCTTTTAATGGAGATTATCCCAAATCCAAAATATCCATTGTTTCTAAGCTTGTTTCATTAACCAGTTGGGTAAGAATAATAACTGTTATCATCCAGTTTGGTTTTGTTTTACGTTTGCATATCTTACTATCAGCCGTTATTTGTTCTACTCTGTTAATTAAAAGGATGTTTATTTTCAGATGCGCTAATTGTTTAAGAGAAGCGCACATGTAAGCGGCTGACAATTAACTGAACATATATTTGTTTAATTAGAGACACTTAGCCTGCATTTCAAAATTATTATTTGAATGTGTGGCAATTAATTTTTTTATTTTTAAACCTTTATATGAAAATGGCAACCTAATATTGTGCTCTACAATGTATTTATGACAGAGACTCCTCCCCTCTCCTATCAGCCAAGCACTGGGTGCATAGTTAGTAAGCATGCTGACATCATCCACAGCAATGAGGTCAAACCTACCCTTACTCTTAGCTTAGGATTTCTCTAAATTCACTGGTAAAAGTTTGTCTCAACATCTTTGAGTAAAGGTTTTAAGAGACAACAGCTGCTAAGATGGAATTGTTTTGTGAATACGGGCCCTTAGCTACATTATATGACTGTGAAAATTTTGGGATCTGTAAGATATTTAATGCATCTACTGTATTAAATAAAACAACAACACTATTCTATTTAAAGCATACTTGCTAATAAAATAGCTAAATAAAAATTAAACACACTGCCCCAAACTGGAAATTTTCATGTCAGACATTAATTCTGAGTGTTGTTGTATGGACTAAGATCTTGACATATATCTACTCAACATGAGAGTGAGCAAATGATGACAGAATACTCACTTTTGGTTGAATTGTCTGTTTAAAACCCACTTTTCTGAATAACAAAAGAAGAGGAAGTGCTGTCTGAAAGAATTACAGCTGCCAAATTCCACCATAGTAATCCTCATTCTCGATGAAACTCCCCGTTGCTAAAACGAGTCCTGATGGTTTCGAAACTGTGAATTATGGAATTAACTTGCAGGCTCCCTGGTGGAGGCCTCGTCCAAGCTTCTGCTGCAGAGACAATCCTGTCAGAGATGCTCTAAGGGAGAGTCAGAGGCAGATGAGAGGGCGAGTCGAGAGAACGACACTTTCATTCCACTGAGGTTTTGTTAGTTCCTGATGAGAAATTGAACTGGGTGACACTTGAGGGACGTGAGGCAATCTGCGACGAGAGAGGGGTCACGCAAGCAGGAGGAGCGCACCTTCAGAGAAGACAGGTGTCCACTGAAAGCTCTGGAGTTGGAGTAGAAATGAGGGCAGAGACATAAACGCCCACCAATCCTAGAGAGCAGCCTTTCAGAAGAAAGAGATAAAGAGAGAAAAAAAAAGTCATTCAGGTTTAAAAAGACATGAAGGTGAGTAAATGACACAATTTTTATTTTGGGGTGAACTATCCTTTTTAAACTGTGTTACAGGCATTTACATACAAATTAAGAGATGGCTAGAAGGAGAATTGGGGTGGTATTTAAATTAGCATTTATGGTCTCTATTGAGTCACAATGGCTCTAGCGACAATAACAGTGAAATTAAGCATGTAAATGAACTTAAGATTCCCTAACCTCTCTCTTTGTGTTATTCATTGTTTTAAGTTCTCTTGTTCTACACATATTGGGATACTTAAGGGCACCTGAACAGTGGCCTGAATAAATCATGACAACACAGTTAAGTACAAAAGGATCTCATTAGTCAGCGGGTCATGGAGATGATAGTGTTCCTGCGGTAATGGGTCAGTGCTTCCCTCAAAGTTATCTGTAGCGCTTGTGTTTGTCATTGACATGAGCTCTTTGCTCCCTCGGTCAGAACTGAGAGCTCAATAGAGCCATACTTACTGCATTGAGATGAGACAGTGGTGAATCAATGAATAAGTGTTATCTTATTCATCTAAAGTGTTCTGATCTGAATTTCACAGTAACTGTAAAATGGTACACCCAAAAAGTAAAAATCATCATTTGCTCAACCTCGTGTCATTTCAAATCTGTATGACTTTATTTGCTCTGTGGAATGTTTGGAGAATGTTGGTAACATTTCTTGTAATGTATGCACAAGAAAGATTTTAATTGTTAGGTGACCCAAGCACTGGCATAATAAAAAACACTGACTTCTGTGAACAGAGCAAAATCAATAGCAGGGTTCCTCAAATCGTTTCCTGGAGGTCCGATGCACTGCAGAGTTTAGCTCCAACCCAGATAAAACTCACCAACCTGTTTTTTTTGGTTGGATACAAACTCTGCAGTGCATCTGACCTCCAGGGTACGATTTGAGGAACCCTGATCTATAGCATCTAGGCATGTCAATTTTTCATTTATTTAATGCAGTTAATATATATTTTATACTGTTAGCACATTTTATTATTACTGCTGACCCACTATTTTAATATGGATTAATAAAAAAAAAAACAATTTGACTTCTTCATAATGTAAAACACATTGTTTATTGTAACGCCCCTAAATTTTACAGATTGATTGACTAGTTTGTCAAATGGATTGAACTGTAGACCAGTGAATATTCATGTTCAATGATCAGTAAAACAACAACTCTATTGATTTGTAAATCCATCTGAATCCAATTAAATTATCTTCAATATAGAGTTGAGAGTTTTTTTTTTAAATACTTTGTTTGTTTGATTGATTGACAACCCAGCCAATCAATCAAAGAAAGTCCAGCCCAGATGACCTGGTTGTACTGGAATACTGGTGGTTAGTGCATAAGATCCTAGTGTTTGCACTCCATATGATTGTTTGGTTGATATCCCTGGAAACTGGATTGTTTTTTATGCTTAAGGGTCTTCACAGTTCAGTCGTCTCCTGTTGCTTTTGTGCCGTCCTTTCAAAACGGTAGAATAGCAAATATGTTAACAACCCATGAGATGTACATTTTACATATTCCTAGTCAAATTGTGTCAAAAATAACCTGAATGCTCCTCATGAATTATCCATGGGGGCATTCACTTAAATAATGTATTGTCTCCCTGCTTCTCACAAACCCCCTGCCTACTTTGAGTAGATTTGACAATCCACCCATCACCTTTGCTTTGACCCTGATCCATCTATTCCTCCTCATAGATCTCATCTCATTTGTCTGTGACCACTCACCCGACTCGCATCTCGCAGGCAGAGTAAATGACTCCGCGGTGTCTCCCTGCCACTCAAGACAATTCTGTCAACCTGTGAAAGCAGTCACTCACCTGTTTCCACTCTAATCAGGAGTGAGCTTTTTCTGAATGACATCTAGCACAGAAAAGGACCGAAATAAAAAAGAGTGCAGTGTATGTCCCCCCACATTGCTGCTTTTATTTGTTTTTTTTAGAGCAGACTTTACATTTATTCCTATACATTTGTGATGCGCTGCTGTTATTTACCAAGCACTAAAATCGTTAATTCCAGTGACCAAAACAAGTTGTCTATGGATAAAAGTATAAAGTGGAGGACTAGCGGGATGTTCACAGATGACGAGTGGAAGGAGAAGTTTAAATAACATGAAAGTCATTTATAACAACAGCTCGTCATGCATCATCTTGTGACAATTCTACAGTACTTTCCGGTTTCAGTTTTTGGTCCGATCATGTCCTCTCTATCGGATTACATCAAAATTTCGTTTGGATCGAGCTCAATCAAGATTGAAGTGTTTACATGAAGGCTTTTCAGCCCAATTAAGCCATCAATCCGATTACTAATGGATTATTTGGTTGCGTGTAAACATAGCCAATGAGCCTTGGCTAAGCTGTAAAATAACCTGGAAGAGTTGGTCTGAACTCAACTGGTTTTGAGAAAGGATGCTAATATCTTTGCAAGAGAATGCAGAATTTAAAATATTAGATTTTTTTTTTTTTGTTTTCGTCCCCACCCCATTTTTGCTACTACCATGTCCTTTTTAGGGACACCATATGTATGGCAGTAATTAAATTATGTGTCAACTGAATTTGAATGGTTTTAGAAAAACTCAGTAAGAGGTCATTATATTCAGTGTCTTGCTGATTTTCATAATTGTTGTAAGAAACTGGATGGAAGCACTGTGGAGATGATCTCTCTTTACACCCACTTTAACCCTGTAGAGGCGTTACAATTATATTTGTAGGTTAGTAGCAGAGCTTGATGAGAGTTATTACTGTAGGCTTCAGCAGCTGGCACTCATCCTCCGAAGTATCAGTCATCATTCACTTCACTCATCTTTTCGGCTGAAGAAAAAGCCAAATACTTACATGTGAACAAAAAAATGTATGCCGAAGTTTTGGTGAAGATGGGAAGCAAATTTTTATTTTTGTGTGATAGTATCTTTCTTCTGTTCCCACACACATTCACTCTATACTCACTATATGGTCTTTAAGAAGCAGCAAGTGGAAAGACCATTATTTATGTTGCTTTAGCAGTATCTCAGGGGTGAGAAGGAGCACGTGTAGAGAAATACTGTGCAGGAAGAGCCTGCAAACCTTCATGTAGGGATGACACATGAGAGAGGGTGCAGTTGGACAGACGGTGGAGCACATAACCTTAATGTGGGATTGTGTGTGTGTATGTTTGAGGGGGATGTGAAGGAGGCATCTGAGTGTGTACAGCAGTGGTTTAATCCTACTTCTGTGAGCCTTTATATTGATCTCTGTGCTTCTGTATCTATGGAGAGGATATTTTTCGTTGCTGTTGAGTAAGGCAGGAGGAGTACTAGAGCTCTAGCTCCCTGTCTCTCGCCACATGGTGTTAAGACATGGCCTATCTGAGATTTTACACGTTATTAGATCTGTGTCTCAGAGCAGCGGCTCTGTCTAGAAACGTTTACCTTTTGAGTTGAATTGTATAGACAAATCAGTGCTATGGATATTGTATATAGGGTAACCCTGAGGTTGCACTGCAGATAATCATCATCCGTCACTTTGACGGGCTGGGTTGTACATTTTCTGTCATGTTCTTGTGGTTTTTCCCACTGAAAATATCCATAGTTTTTCCTGTGGGCATCATGTTGCATTGTAATTAAATGTTTTTGAAAAGAAGGCTATATTTATTTTTTAAAAATACTGTCAAAACTGTAATATTGTGAAATATCATTACAAATTGAAATGGCTATTTTCTATTTAAATACATTTAAAAATATATATTATTTATCTAATGGCAGTGCTAAATTTCTAGCAGTCATGCTTTAAATCCATTGTCAGTGTTGAATTTAAGTAGTGGCACAAATTTAGCCCTCCGTCTTTGATTTAAATATTGTAATCCGTTTTAATTTTATTTAATTTTTAATTATATAATTTTGATTAAATTTCGATCAGCTATGGAGAGATCATGGTTATTGCATGCATTGCTGTAAACATCAAAATAAAGGGTACATTTATGACTATAGATGAAATAATTAAATTATCTTTTATCATCAGTCTTTATTACTGATGTTATTTTGTCTATATAATCTTATGTTGTTATGATTCAATATATAAACACACAATTCATAACAAATGCAATATACTGTATACAAACATGTAATTCATATGCAACCTATAATGCAAACATAATAAAACCAGAGCAATACTTGCTGCTCCTGTTTTCAAGTCCTTTTTTTTTTCTTTTTTGTGATAGTGTGATGATAAAAGACCAGTTTATTTCCCAAACAGATTTTCACTTATATGGTGATTTGTCTCCTAGGCCAAAATTAATAAAAGCATTTACAGAATGGCAACAAAATACACAATGAGTCATATGAAATATGGTGAGATTTCTGAAGACATAAAGGGGAAAGGCTCATAGCCAATATAGTATCAGTATTCCCCTACAATAACATACTTAGCTACTGTGCATCATACCTACCTACAGTATCTAAACCTCCATAGCACATCCCCCACTGGGGCATCATACTTGCTTAAAATGCTTAAAAAAGTCTAATTATCTTTCCACAGCCAAACTCCCCACCGTGTGAATGTATAGATGCTCTGTACTATGCCCACATTACCACACACTGAGACTGGAGATCCTGCTGAGATCGTAGAGAAAGGTTCGGTTTTCATTTAGCCTTCATCGAATGAACAAGAATGATGGAGGCTACCTTGAAGTCACGCCAAGCTTTGCTGATGCGGCTCAAGGAGATAAAGAAAAAAAAAGGATAAGAATCATATTTCATTCACGCTGCTTTACATACTATATTAGAAATTAGAATGATTTCTGAAGGATCATGTTACAATGAAGGCTGGACTAATGGCTGCCTAAAATTCAGCCTTTTCATCATCAAAATGTATCAAAAGAAGTTATCACTCTATGTAGTAATAACGTTTTGCAAATTACTGTTTTTGTGGTATGAATTTTTTTTTTTTGTTGTCACTGGAGCAAATAATCTGAATATTAAAATTTGATGCATATTCCTCTTTACCACGTATGTTCATGTCTGAGCCCCCTCTGCTATGAGTTGATAATTTTGTTGTTTTCAAAGAGAAATAAGTCTTGATTATCTGAATAACGGCCGTGACTGCTAAATTAGATAAGTTAATGGTCCTTTCTCTGAGTTCAGTGGAACGCCTGAGGACAGTCTTTAAGGTTTACGTGTGAGAGCGAGAAAGAGAAAAATATGCGTGGCTATTGCCTTGTGATCAGGAGAACTTCACACTCTCTGGGATGTGTGGCTCCTGGCTAGGCGGTGGAATAATATTAATGATTTATGGGCAATTACATTAGAGCGAATGAAAAACAGAACAGACAGTTCAGTGGAGAAAATCACATCAACCCACTCCTCTCGCTCTCGTCTTATCTCTCTCGCTCTGCTGCTTATCTCTCTCTATGTCTCTATCACTCGTTTTCTCCCTCACTATCTCTATTTCTCTCGCTCTCGTTCACTCCGCTGTCTCTCTTTAATCCCTTATTTCCTTGTCATCCCCCCTTCCCTTTCAATTCATATTTCTCCTCCACCCTTTAATCTTGCCATCTTCTCTCACCTCTGAGGGTTTTCCTTTTTTTTAGTTTGTTTTGCTCTGGTGCAGTGCTGTTAGTTAATATCTTTTTCCTGTTAATGTCCCAACAGATTTTTTCTGGTGGACGTGTAATTCAAATCTGCGTGAGTGAGTCTCCCGTACGGCAGGAGATCCTGTCCGTCATTGTGGATGAATATAAATCTGCCTGTTGTTGTCATCAGCAATAGAGTCTGTTTATATCATGAGCCGTTTATATTGCAGAGTGGAGATTATGACTGAATTTTTCATCCCTGTCTCTCTTTCTCTCTGTCTGAATAGCATTTTCAATTGGAATTGAGAGAAAAGGCGAGATTAAATTACACGTAATGGGGCAGCCATCAGTAGAACATTTGTTCTGATTAATGACTAAAAAAGCAAATGGGTGAGAAATATCTCCAAATCATGCCGCCAGATTAAACAGCGGCACATCCATGTTTACAGCTGAAAACCAGTCAACCTTTTTTTTCCCCACACCAATAGCACTTTATGAATTATGGCAGAGGATATCTCATCACTTTGCAAATTTCGTTGCCTGGCTTCCCTCCAAGTCCTCAATTAGTCTGTGTTTTCCTGCAGCTAGCGGGCCGGCAATACTTAGTCATTGATCAGTGCTTGGATAGCTGCCCGGCGTGGTGCCATGGTGAAAGTCTGTGAGCGGAGCATGGTTTCATAATGTACAGTTCCTTATTCCTGAAAGGACAGAATATGATTGACAGTCATCTCTAGACCCTGCTGTCACATTTTCTCCCGTGAGGCAGGGGCGTAGCAGCCAACTTAAAAGTGGGGGGGGACGGTATGGTGATGTGATCCAAAGGTGTTCGTACAGTATAAT
>JAUCNO010001053.1:14045684-14056264 GCA_032353835.1 Enteromius viviparus
TATAATGCACAGTGGGTCCTTGTGTGTGTGTGTGTGTTTGTGTGTGTGTGTGTGTGTGTGTATATATATATATATATATATATATATAATTTTTTATTTTTTTTGTGAGTATTTGGTCACTTCTGAGGCTGGGTCAGAGAGCCATGAGAGCAGCCAGTCTTTGATGCTCTGTGCTGCAGCAAATCAAATGCATATATTCACAGTATCGAAAACAAAGACTCAAAACAATATTTTCATATTCAGCACTGGTGTTATGTTTTTTTATCCGGTCTCATGAGAAGTCATGATGGTTAAATCGCAAGAAAGTTGCCTCATGTATGACCCCAACCTAAATCTAGCTATAAAATTCTTTGTTTGCTTTTCAACTGAGCTGCGTTTACACCAATTTTTGAATGGTCATGTTTAAATCACTGTTTTTTTTTTTTGTTTGTTTTTTATAGCAAACACTGAAAGTATATGACTGCCATTATCAGTCATTAATATTTGATTGAACTATGCCAAACATGTCCCCTTTTTCCCCATCCACTTACTTTTACAAGTGTTCGTAATACTAGATGGAGGATGTAAAATTGCCTGTTTGAGTACTTTATGTGCTGGCTTTACTAACTCAAGCATGTCTAACAATTCAATCTAGTAATTATGATTATGGTATTCAACATGTACAAATGCCCTTGCTTGTACTAAGATGTTTGCAAATATGACTGCGATGTAGTTTAATGTGTTGACTCGTATTAGTACATCAAGAAAACACGATCATTTACTCCAGCAGCATACAGCTCTTTTGTCAAGGGGCTAGAGGAGGCATTATACATGCAGCCTTTGGAGTATTGCATGTTTGCTGTGTTTATGGGCTTCCGTAAATTCAATTGAAATTATATTTTAATGTTATTGGAATTATACCAAATTTGACCATGTTCATCTCCAAATATTTAATTTTTCTTTTCACAATTTTTGCATTTCTCACATCATATAAATAGGTGTAATATTTTATGTTTGGGTAATTATTAATTAAAATCAAGATTTTTAGGTTTAAATTTAAATTAATTTCTAAGTGCATTTCTGCAAATTTTCTTTTTTGTACGATCTTGTTGAATGAAAAATGCAATTTTAAAAAGTTTCTATACAAATATGAGGTCATATGCATATGCAAGTATAAAAAATGATTTAATATTAGTAGTACATTTATCTACAGTTACCGGCTGCACTGTATTTATAGGTGATTTGTCAGACTTAAGTTTCAACATTAATTAGCCCATTACACAAAGATTGCTTATTACAACACGTGTATTAAGTTTATTTATAAATAAATTATTTACAACTGTTCCTCAGAACGAGAACATGACAGAATTAAGATGCAATGTCAAATTAAGTTTGCTAATATGTTGTATGTTTTGAGTTTAAGTTGTAATTCATCTTAGAAATGAACACTTGATTTATTCCTGTTTTATAAGATATATCTTAAACTCAACAGATGTAACAGTCCTCATCACACATTGACTAAAAATATCTGCATCATTTTCCTCGCAGTGTCCTCAATCTAAGCCTACTTAACATAACCTCTGAAGCTTTTAACTTTCACAGAAAGTGGGGAGGTATTGTTGAAGCAATTTCAAGGTGAACGTCTTATCAAATGAATGAAACGTTTCTTTATGGAATTAATTTATTACCATAGCAACAGTTCAAGAGGCGTGGGATGCAATTCTTTTACAAAGACAAATGAAACACAGAGAAAAAAAAAACAAAAAAAAACATTGTATTGTATAAATATATTTTTTTTTTTTACTTTTAAGAGGATCTACAGTAGTAGTCTGTACTTGGTTAATCTATGCTAATGGAGCAAGCTTTTCAAATAATCATATGGATAGATGTGTTTGCATGAAGGTGTGTGCATAGAAAAACATAGCATAGGTCACATACCTCATTAAAAAATTAAAAAGCACACCCAGTGACATAAGTAATTTAATTCAATTTACAATTAGAATGGAAGGAAATTAGATCTGCTACAGATATAACAGGGCTTTTTTGTGCTGTGTGTGTAAAAAGATTACGTACTAGTATGTTTTTGATTTCACCTCACAGATGATTCACAGCACTGCAAGCAACAAGCACCCTCAACCTTTAAATATCAATCAGCAGGAATCGGACAGTTCTACACGAAAGCCTGATTGGTGTGTGTGTGTGCTGTAAGAAGCTTGCAGTATTTTAGGACGTTCCTCATCTCTTTCCTCTAAAGTCAGACCTGGCTGCCCCATACGGGGGGATTTAATTATAACTCTCTGTAGGGGGATCAGCAGCTGTGGCAGGTTCCAATTACATCACACACTACTGTATGTGTTTGTGCAGGCTCTACAGTATGTTATGAACGCAGAAAGAGATTAAAAGAGCAATCTGCAATCAAATTCAATGACTTCTGAAGGGCAGAGGTTAAAAGGTAGCACATTCTGAATTACCCATATTGTTTTTATGCATCTTTTTACTTTCTGTGTATAACAGCCTCTTTATTTTTTCAATCTGGGGGCTGCATGCATGATTAAGTTATATTTTAGATTACATTTTTTTAAAATAAATTATCAGCTTAAAATGCAACCTACATGCTTCCAAACATGCAACCTCACCTCCAGGTGTCTCTGATGTTCAGGTTAATTTGAGGTTCAGTTCTCATCTAATTGTCTGGACTGAACACGAACATGCTCATATACCATTAATGAAATGACATAAGATTAATTATATTAGATTATACACATGACAAACTTCTCAGATGTCACTGAACTCGCCATGCAGCAAACATTCCATGTCCCTGCACAGCAGGTGCAAGTGTGTGCCTGCGGCCCGATACGGCAACAGGAAGTGGAGTCTGCTGACTTTTGTTTGATCACTCTTGATTTCTCTTTCCTCTTAATTCTCCAAAGAGACTTTTAATTGCTTCATTAACCTTTCTACGGCAGACCATTGGAATTATTTAGAAGTAATATTTCTCAGGCTTTGCTCACAGAGAGATTTGATAGTGGGATTGCTGGGAAAATAAATAACTTGAATCCCCAGGGGAGAAGACGGTTTAAAGAGTGTGCTGTGTGTGTGCTTTTTCTTTTTCTTCTAACCATCTCTCACCTCTCATCTGGCTTTCTCACTAGGCTCCTGTTTTGTAGTTTAATATCTGCAGCAATAAGTTACTATAAGTATAATTATAGTCTCTATCTCTGTGTCGCTCACTTCATTTAGCTATCCAGTTTTAATCAGTCTCTATTCATGCGTTTTAGCAAGTGAGCATCAATGCGTTTTTTGGCATTTATTTGTCTATTGAACTATACTATCCACCTCAGTTAATTTTTCATAACTGTTGAAAACTATATAACTTATAAATGTGATGACATTAGGGGGTTCATTACACTTAAATAACAAGGACCAGTCTGGCCAATAGTCAGTATTGATTGCATTATCTGTTGCATAATGAGCTGCTTTAGTTATTGTTACACTTTTTTCTGAGTTTTGGGTCTCATATTATTTTAATGTCCAATTCTCGCTGTCAACACACTTTTACCTGTGACTTTTACCTCACAAAACTACTTATTTGCTGCTTATTAATAGTTGCTCAGTTTAGTTATTGGGTAGGATTAACAATGCAGAATATTAATTTATAAATACTAATAAATGTTAAAAATAGGCATGCTAATAAGCAAATAGTTAGTAGTGAGAATTGGTCCCTGTACCAAAGTCTTACAGTTTTTCTATTTCTTCCCCAAAACTCTGAAACCCTTCACAGACATGTGCAGAACTTATGTTGAGCTCAACTTTGTTGAACAGCTCATTTTAAGAATTTTGAGCTGGTCTTTCTCTTTGACTCACAGGCAACAAAGTCACAACACAATACCGTGGTCCATTTGGACCTGCTCTCCTTGGACCCGTTATTTTTGTTGCCAGACTCTTAGCTCCTGTCGTGTCCCCCTGTGACTCTCTGTTCAAAAAAGACATCTGTCACAGAGGACATGGGGACTGTTATCAGCCTATAATGGTTATTGACTGCTTGTTATGATTCTAGGCGCCGCTCCACTCTCTTTAGCCCTGTTTTGTTCTTTGAGCCCTGAACTGACAACTGGTACAAAGACAGGCATGTGCTCTTGAGTTCCCTATGGGCTTCCTTTAGAAATACAAGTCTCTCTATCTTCTGCACTTAAATCATCCCAGCACCACGATAAAGAAAAGCAGCAGAGAAGAACTGATGCAACCCACCATCATATCTCCCAACCATTGAATACACTAGCAAAGTTTAGTGCATAATCATAATTAAATTTTTTATACATGTTGTTTTTTTGTCATTTATTTCATTATTTTAAAGTGCCCCTATTATGGATTTTTGAAATTTTAATTTCATACAATGTGTAACACAGTACTGAAAAAATGCTGAAATGTTTTAAATAGGAAAGTGCATCATGTACAGTATAAAGTTATTGTCTCTCAAAAGAAAGAGTCGACTCTGAAACCTTAAAACAAGTGCCAAGCCATTTCATGTTGACGTCAACATGAAACATATGCCCTGCACCCCCGACTTGGTCTTATTGTGTTGGTCTGAATTATTTTTCTTGCCACAAAAAGTTTTTGATGTGTTAAAAGCTTACAGACACTGCATCATTTAATCACCACATGCTTTTTAATCATCATAAATAGTTGAGCGAATTGTTTGGTAGTTGTTAAGTTAAAAATAAATGTATATTTTAAGACAATTAAAGTATTTTTTTAGTCTTGTACGCATGGGACTCCCAAAACAAACTATGAATCTTTCATAACCCATTATAGGGACACTTTAAGTAAATGTCTTGATCATGTGATACTGACTTTTTGATAAAAATAATTTTTCTGTTTTCTTGAGTGAACTTTTCTAGCATATATGGGAACAGGAAACAGTATAAATTAGGGGATGAAATTCAGCAAGGGTTAAAATAAAATAACTATTTGAAGCAGAGGAACAAACTCACACTGATATCCAAAATGTGACTAAATCAATAACAGCTGTGTAAATAACACAGGCAAATAGTGAATTTGACCGTTGTTATTTCCTGTTCCAGTCCATCATAGAAATATGGTGAATGGAACTGAATCACTAGACCATTTGTTGTTGTATAGGCCCATTTTAACAATAAGAAAGTGTATTTGTCGAATTTACCTGCTGTGCGTGATGTATGTTGCTATTGAAAAGCAGCATCAACTTGCAATGCTTCACAAATTTCCTGAAATCTGTTAGAACATTTAAATTATATATATAGAAATACATTTATTTCTTCATCCTTGTTTAGGCAATCAGATGTTTAAGGGGTACAAGGAAAATGGATAGTTAAGAGAGAGCTGTATAGGTAAAAAATAAACACAAAACACACATACAGTGAGTATAAGTATTTGATCACCCTGTGATTTTGCAAGTTCTCTTACTTAGAAATCATGGAAGGGTCTACAATTTTCAGCATAGGTGCATTTCCACTGTGAGAGACAGAAAAGAATTATCCGGAAATACAATCACATTGATGATTAATGAAGAAAATCGAAGACCCCTCCATGATTTCTAAGAGAACTTGCAAAATCACAGGGTGATCAAATACTTATTCACCTCACTGTATGTGTGTTTTTAAAGCTGACAGAATCTCAGTTTGGTGTGTCCCCGTATGTACAGATGGTAAAAAAAAGCAAAAGACTATAGTTATTATTATCAAAAGAATATTATTATCAGCCATTCTGTCTACACTGGATACAACGTGATGCGAAACATCAAATCCCCGTCAGTAAACTGGTGCCGCTTTCTATTTTTGTCATACTAAAGGATGCTTGTGCTTCTTCTGAGACAAAGGACAAATGGATTTACAACGTCCGGTGTGGACAATCTCAAAGGTTGCATCCTATGTAGACAAAGTATTAGGGTTGAGGTTTTAGGTTTGGGTATTGTTTTTTATCACTGTTATTTTTTTAACAGTGTATACATGACACAAAAACAATAGATGTCTATAAACTTTTTTTATCAGGCGCACATGCCTGGCCCAAACTTAATTTCTGGTCTCTGTTTGAAAATCATGTAAATAAATCATGTTCTGGGGATTAAAATACAAGTTTTTTTTGGTGGTGGTTCCCGATAAGAGTTCCGGCTTGCCTGATAAAGCAGTGTTTGTGAGCACAGAGCTGCTTTATGTACAGCTGTTACCGGGGAAACCTATCTCTGCCGCTCCAAAAGCACGCCCTGCTGGCAGAGAATGAAATTGCGTTTTCAATAAGCCCATCTGATTTACGCAGCATATGTTGGTTGTTACCTACTCTCAAAGGACTTTGCTGTCGTTATTGATTCTTTATTGAAGTCTACCAGAAGTTATTTTTGGGCTACAAAAGCGAGCACACACAGTTGTTGTTCCTGTTTAGATAGCACAGAAAACATTTCCATGGCTGTTTCTGTGTTTGTGTACGTCCTGCTGTATTTTCAGTGTATGAGAATGAGACCTAAAACCAAGTGCAGCATTTTGACAGCACCGCCATTCTGGGGTTTAGAGGCTGTTAGTAATGATGACCCTTCAGTGAGACAAGTCAAGTTGATCACTGAGTGATGGGGAGCTTGTCAAATCTTCCCCTGAATCTACTGGAATTCCGCAAAACGAGAACACGGCGAACGGCTTGTTTCCCGAAGAACTTCAGGATCACTAAACATCTTTTTAAGGCATGTTGGCAGGAATTGATGGTACACAGCTGTCTTTCATAATACCCCGCCAGCCATGTCCCGTTTCAGGTCTCAGCTTCACGGGCGCCTTTGTTGTTTTATTTTTTGGTGACTGCTGTCCTTTCCCAGTGTGATGCATACAGTCAGAGGCTCCCTTGTCATAGGTAGTAGACAGCACAAAAATGTGAACTGATGCAGACACGGCCCTTACCATTATTTAAAAACTGTATTACTATTTCAGATCCATGTTTTATTTTTCACATGCTGTTGGATAGAGTAGATATAATTCATAATCTGTTCATGGTATTAGTAGTACTTCAGCACATATTTAAAATCCTCTGTCTTGTTAAGATGGTCTAATCACATTTTCTGATAGATTCATAATTCTGTGTAATGAAGCCGCTGCATTAAAAGATTCTGTTTGCCTCACGCAAGAATCAGGCCTCATGAGGGAGAACCTTAGAAAGCATGAGACATGTCAGCCTCTACCCAGTCTCTCATGCAGAAATGAGAGTAGAAAGAAAATCTAATTGAGAAAAAAATGATTTCATCTCACCCCTTATCAAAAATGAAGCAGCTCATGCTTGAGATTATTTGAAGTTGTTAAATGGCTTTTCACGTTTAGGGGAAAGGACATTTGGCAGAAGTATTTGCTACTTGTCTCTTGTTTAATACTTAGGATATAATTTGTTAAATCACTTTGCACTGGTACTCAACTTAAATGCACATTATAAAGGGTCTGTATAACATCTATAATGTGGTTAGCCATATCATAAGCTGAAAAGCATCATAGAATAGTCTTCTTTCTTCTGCTGATGCTTCTATAGCACAGTTTCTTTGCTATTTTCATGGCCTGATTATATTATATAATTATAATAATTCTAAATATATTATACCATCAACCCGAAATGCATCTTGAAGTATAAAAATGGTGAATGTTTGAATGAGTTGTCAATGTATAATGACTTAAATGTTGGCATCAGAAAACTTGGAATATACATGACATGAAGTAGAGTACATTGAAAAGTTTATCCTTGAGTGAACCTATTGAATCCTCCGAAATGAGAATCATAAGAGTGACGTGGGTGCCTGCTAGCAAGACTGACCTACATTGCTTTATATTTATTTTTACATAACCACCACCTGAACTTTTAATCCCAGCTTATTGTTTTAGGATTTCTTTTTGATCCATCACCCTTATTTCATTGTGTTTTTTTTGATTGTCCAGTGAACTCAAGCTTGTAGGAGGTCACTGGTGCACATTCAAACCAGAAAGTGATTAGGGTAAAAATGTGTTTTTGAATATATATATATTTTTAAATCCATTTAATCTGCTATAGAATCCAGAACATATACGGCAGGCCTGTTATTGGATTGCTGCTTTTCTGAGAAAACAGAATCCTTTGAGCTCATGTGCCCTCCCTCTCTTGCTCCTCCGAGAACGTATCCCAGAATGCACTTCAATGAACTTTTATTTCACGCAAACAGAACTGTTATTGCAGAGATGTGCAGGTTTTTATACATTGGGAAACAGCGGTTTTCCTGCTGCAGCAAAGCTTCCCCCCCCAGTCCTTAGGTTTGCCAGCACAAATCATCATCCAGCACACTATTTCCACACACAACACAGCAAGTACCTCTCCATGTGTCACTTCCTATCCTAAATCAGAAGAGCCCCAGAATGCTTGTCCCACATTACCGTCAGGCAAAAAACAGCACTCCTGTTAGAAACAGAAATGAGAACACAAAACACACATCATATTATTTTTTCTCTTATTTTCCATCTTGCTATTATTACATGTGTAGAGAGACTGAGGTAATGCCAGTAAGTACAGAGCCGTGCTCGTCCCAAAAGTAATAACTTCCTCTTGAGCTTAATTAAGAAATTCACGCTGTTGCTCACATGCGAAGACAGCCAACACATCCGTGAGGGAATTCAGGAAGGACTGTGGAGGTGATGAAGTGAAACTCTGATTTGTTAGGATGATTTCATCACGTGCCTCTGTCTCACATGTCAGCCGCGCTGCACGATCAGACACATTGACATCATACGTTGAAATAAAAAATAACATGGTGCATGCATATAACATATTACATTTACATTTCCTGTCAAATAAAGCCTCTCACCGTGCACTCAGCCCAGAGCTTATAGCCTGTGAAAGGATATGTGCTCAAACAGACAGATTCCTCTGTCATTTTTGATGATGCTTCGGGGAAGGTGAAGAAGTTGCCAACGTGTGTTGAAAGATTTCTTAAGGGTGTTGCCTGTTATGAATGGTGACAGGACACTGTATTTTGTCCTACCTGGAAATCGCAGTGATGTATGCTTTGTGCTGAGAGCAGGGAGAGGTAGATAGGTGGAGAGGGATCGCGATTGATATGCTCTTCTTATGCGATGTCATCTCGTAGCCATATTCCAGGTGCAGCGTAAGAGGATTTTTAGCAGATGATAGCACCGATTTCTGCTTTTACACAGATACTGACACTCTGATGTCTTTCAGTCTGATATAGACTTATGTGTGTTTCTCTAGAGAGAGAATTCACGATGGATCAATCTATAAAAAAAAAAAAACACATCAAAAACCCTAAAATATCTTTAAAAATGTCTGGACATTTACCCAGTTTTGAACAATGATTGTGCGAGAACAGCAATGAGCCAATATTATATATTAATCCGAATTTATGATTGTGATTTAATAATAGTAAGAGCATTTTTGTGCGGTTGAGTTGTTGGTAGCGTTTCCCACCATCGGTATTTAGGAAGAAGTTATTGTCACTCTCAGCCATGCTGTCTGTATAATCAATATTTAATTTAGCAAAAGATGCCAGTAAATTAAGCATTAACGGGATTTCTGAGAGTCACGCAGGTGATCTTTAAATGACTCATCAATGCATTATCAAGAAACAAGTGCATGGTTTTCTGAAAATACTAAAAAAAAAGAAAAGAAAATAATAACTGGTGGCAAGAGTCACTCTAATATCTGTATTGAGAAGTCATGTAGCAATGATCAAAAGACTTAAACTTAACGCTTTTATTTTAAGTTTTTATTCATTAAAAATTCCTGAAAACTTTTGCAGCTGTTTTTAATATTGATAATAAGAAATGTTTCTCCAACACCAAAACGGCATATTAAAATGAGAATCTAGTAACACTAAATAATGGCTGCTAAGAATTCAGCTTCAACAAAATAGTTAATTTAAATTGTAATCATATTTCTCTGTACTGCTGAAATGTTTAAATAAATGCAGCCCTGGTGAGAAAACCGACTAGGGTGTGTATATTAAAGGGTCACAACACCCTAAAACACTTTTTTTGAGTTGTTTACAGATATATACATGTTGTACATGGCTTAAAACAGTAATATATGTCACTAAAAATGTTACAAAGTGGAAATTGGTAATTTTTGCGCTTTTTGTGCCTGTGACGTAGACGCAGTTTTTTTTTGCGCTCATTGGCTGCGTGGCTTGTACAGTACCTATCTACGTCAACGGCTTGACGGCCCTATTAATGCATTATTAATGAGCAGTGTAACATTATACATGACAAAGGTCTAATCCAATCTCTGCACCATGCTTTGCATGAGCTATCCAGTATTTATGCATTGGAAATTGAATTGCGGGCAGATGACATTACATGCTCGAGCGAGTGCGTGAATTGCGCTCAGATGACATGTCACATGCGGTTTTAAAATGAGCTTGCAGCTCCCTTTTCTTCGCATGTAGATCTGTTTTCCTCTCGCGTATGTGATTTACCACACGCGCCAGCATCAGTGGTGCGCTCGCGTATTATTGGCATAGATTTGCCACCATAGCAGTGCACGGTCATCATTTTGATCAAAGTGTGGGGATTCTGGTGGGGAGAAGTCCTCCACTTCCACACTGCTCTAAGAACCGCTGT
>JAUCNO010001053.1:14085728-14099884 GCA_032353835.1 Enteromius viviparus
ATGTAAACAAAAACCTTTGAATGGGATTAATTGCAATTGTTGAACAGCACTAATACAGTATATATATATAAATATTTGCATTTGCATATTTTAATTTGGATTTTGTTTTATTTTGTGTTTTACATGCTATTTGGACTAGAACTGTATTTATACAGGTATTTCAGTGTATAAAACTACTTTTAAATAAGTCATATACTCATACTTTATGCCCTGAGAAATAAATCAATGTATTTTGAACAGCCCTTTTGGCCCCAATTTTTCTACGCCACAGACATATACAAACAATACACCAAAAACTACTGTATTTGTTTTAAACATTTCCTCAAGGAAAATGAAAACCTTTAAGGTTCCTCCATGCACAGGGAATAAGCTATATTATTCTGACCACTATCACTGCTGGGTAAACATGTGTGGCTCAATTCCAGATCTCTTTTTGGAATGAAAGTTGCTAAAACTAGCGACCTTGCACCTGTTCTCGCATAGCAGTCTGGCCCAAGTTATATTTCCACAAACCTGCAGGCCAAGCAGACTGACATAATGGAATTTAAAAGAATCAACAGAGAATTGAAGAGCTCACAGAGGTGGCGCGATAGCCTGCAGACACGGTTGGAAAACAAACACACGGTTCCTCACCTCACATTGAAATATGGCTCATTTCATCTCACCGCTTTCCACATCTGTCATGACTTTTGTTTTTCTCTTGACAAGCACAGGGCCCACTGCAATGGAATTCCTTGCCAGTAAAGCATGTGGGTACAACAATGTCAATGGAGTGACCCTAAAGACAGATTCCACATCATCGCTTTTTCTGTTTTTCCAAAGAATCTTCTCGTTCATCATCTGTGATGTTAACAAGGCTCAAAAGACTGCAGCCTGTGTAATCCACAAGAGCATTTATCATAATATGAGCAAATCACAGAATAATGACCCAATGAGAAGACGTGAAACAGCAGAAATATGTGTCCTCATGTTTAGCTGGAGCTATAAGCTAGAAGTAAAGAACTCTAAATGTGCCTAATTACGCCTCTCAGTTTTCCTCACCCACTCTACTCTAAAAAGAGAATAATAGCTCAAATGCGTCACAAGTGGCAACAGTATCTGTTTCTGCCATTAAAAATACATTAGTAAAACAGAATGAAGAACAGTTATGAAATCTTGGCCTCACAGCTTCTGTCTACTTTTTGTGTGATGTGAATGAATGTGCTACTTGCATATTAAATTGAGGTTATATGTGTTCGTACTGTATGCTTCTGAATGAGTTCGGTTTTCAGCTTTCTGTCAGAAAAACGAGTCTCTGAATTATGCATTACCTTGAGGGTTGTTCAGCTCATATGACCACTAATTAGACAATGTACAGTGTAGATTAAATACTGTAAAGATTAATATACAGTCAAACGAATTAGGAATGTTGTGCAGTATGAGAAAGAACAAAAATAATAATAATCTGTAGTTTTTACCCATTGGTAGTATCAAAAGAATCATTCTACCCTCCAAAGAATTTAAACCATAGTTTACAGGCATTGAAAGCTTTTATGTCTCTCTTCACCAACAGTGCAACTGCTGATATAATTATAAAACCATTAGGTTTATTACAGAAAGAACTTCAATTCCAGGAAATGGTGACTGGATAGTTCACCCCAAAATAAAAAAATGTTATCATTTACTTACATTCTCGTGAAACCTGTGGAACACAAAATATATTTTTAGGTAGATGAAGAGTATCAGGGACTAACCATCTCAGTTGACATTCACTTTCATTTAATCCTTTTCCAGAAAAAAATCAATGCAATTGAACAGTGAATGAGCCTTTTATCCTGTCAAACATCAAACCAGACAACCGGCTATTAAGAGAAAATGTAGTGGTGTCGATTTCCTACGATTTTATGTGATCTGTATAGAAACGTATGATTTTTAAAAAATAACAATAAAAGATTTGCACACATCAGATTGTTTAACTGTATGAATGTGGTCATGCATAATAGCCACCAGTTTGCCAAAACGTGAAATAGTAAATTAAATCAGAATTTATTTTTCGGTGAACTATCTGTTCAAAGTTGCATCATCTCAGATGGCATTGGAAGAATGTTAATGAGAGTGCAGTAAATTGGGTAGCTAACGGCCTAATGATGCTTTAAAGAAAGAGAAAGAGAGAGCAAGCTGTATATGATATGCCTTTATGTTATACCTCTTAATGTATCATTAAATTGTTCCCTGCTCTTACTTCCTCTTAAGGGAGATCATGACTAGACATAACAGGAGCAGAGTACCATGGTAGGACTCAGTTTGGCTTTATATTTGCTTGTGAAAAATCTCGCAAGATAACTTTGCGCTTTCATAACTGCAGGGTTAAATATTACCTCAAACTGCAAAATAAATAAATCATGAATTTATCTCTTTTGTTTGCCACAGCTGTACACATTCATGTACTACAAAATACAGTGAGACTTTCTGTTACATGCCTGCAGTCCTTCTTACTGTGTACTTACTTAAATAAGTATCACCATCATTTTAAGTCTGATTGTGTTATAGATCACTTTATTTTTCTGAAACAGGACTTTGATAGCTGTAAGGAGCTGTCAAGAGGAGTGTGCTGTTTTTACTGCGTGGTCTTAATCTGCCGGACACTGGAGAGCAAAGAGTGAAGGTTTTACTGTGCTGACAAAGTAACTTTATTACTCCCTATTAGTGTACAGCATGGGGGCTCATAGAGATGTAAAAGGGCAGATCGATGTGGTGAGAGGTAAAGTGAATGACCCACAATGAGTTTAATAAATCTGAGCGTCTTTGAGGGACATTTCAACGTCCTGAGCCATTTACTTGTGCCTAAACACCAGTGACTTGAAAGCTAGGTACTATACTCATATATAGTCTATTCTCTCCTGTCTGTTGCATCGTGGAGCCCTGTGCCGTGTTCTATCTGTATTTATGGTCACATACATGAGGTGGGTAACATACTTTATAGCTTAATATGGAAACCCATTTCACAACAGATGTCTGTGGGGATAATTACTATACCACAGGCCTCTAGAAAGATGTGTGGATTCATGTAATTTGCTCAATGCCTCTCAGGATATTTAATTCTTGTACAAACAGCACCATGTAATTATGGCCTCATATACCAATTTAAGCACCATTGTTTGTGTCATATTTTCCAGGGACTTATGGGAGCCTCATACTGTGTGTCACTAGGTTATTCCGTTGGAAATTAATGTAATGAAGAGGGACAATCTGTAGCGGTATTTGCTCAAGCTTCAAAAACAGCAGTGGGCTTGTATAGTATTTCTGCAGCGGTGCCTATCAACATATAGTATAAACAGCAGCAATGCTTACAGTGTAAAGCAGGTTTGGCCAATGTTCTTTATTTTTTATTATTTTATTTTGTAATTATTTATTTAATTTCAAGATTATTAGAGACTTAGATTCAAGAGGGCCACCGGGTACAAGGGTGGTTTGTTAGGCTCCACACTAGCTCCTCATTTTTGATTTTATTTGGTATTTTTCAACAATTCCTCATCAACACTAAAAAATCTTTGGCCAAGGATGGATTTTAAACGTTGGAAAGAGAGATAATGAGTCTTGCTTCATGTGGATGCTTTGTTTGTGGTTCCTGATAAGACCATGCAGTTTTGCTATCAGTGCTACTGGAAATGAAACGCAGATTACATCTGCTAAACTCATGTACATGATTGATAGACCAGAACTGAACTTCCTCACTCAAGGATACCACAGTATTTACTCTATTTGCTGGCAAAATAATCATCATCAAAGAAAAGAAAGCCATCAGTATGTCAAGAGAAGCAAATTGTATGATGCAAAGGTTCTACTAATTCTTCTCCTGCTCAGTGGCGATATACAGATGAACCCAGGACTGTCACCAAATGAACATATAACTGAACCAGTAAGTGGATCGATTGAGTGTAATCCAAACTTGAGTGTGAACTGTGGGGCAGAGATCAGTGGACCTTCAGGGCACAATCTGGGAGATGTTGGGTGTTTGGCCAAACATCAGAGCTCTGTAATAAACCATAACTTTGAGTCTAAACACTCTGTTTTCCATTAATAAAATAATGTGTTGTCTGCAGTAAAACAAACAGGCAAACTACAAGTACTTTATGAAAACTCAAACACAAAAGGAGCCATCAATCATGCTGCACAGAAACAAAAACAGTTGAAGTTATTTCAGACTGTGAACCACGTCAGAGTGATCTGGGATTGAGAACTCAAACCAAAGTGTATTTTACGGGGGTTGCCTGAATATCCAAAGTATTATATCAAAGAGAGATTAAGTTGAACACCCTGCTTATGAACTCAAGATTGGACTTTTTAGCATTAAGCATAAACCTGAAAGGGTAATAAAAACGTATAATCTTTTGACAAGACAAGAACACATTTTGGTTTTAGATGGTAGGACAACTTTGATGAAAGGTATTGATCCACTTCAAATGTTGACTACTGTATTCAATATTTTCAGTTAGAAAAAATTTGAATTATGCCCTTACCTGTCTGACCCTTAAAATAACTTCTATGTGTGTATATAAATATATATATATATATATAGAGAGAGAGAGAGAGAGAGTATCAAACCAGGTTTTTTAACTGTAGATAACACTACATGAAAGTCATTTTAAGAGGTTACCTATTTTATTTTGGTAATTTTTTATGGTATGGTAAGATTCACAGAGTGCAACAGCATAAAAAGTATGCAACAAATCGATTTAAAATAAAAAAAAGTGTACATCAGACACAAGTTGACATTTGTATCGCATTGGGCATTTAATGAATTATTTTTTGAACTGATATTAGTAGATGGCTATATTGTGACCATTTTTTTTTCTCCATACTAAAATTTTTCTTTGAGTTGTCTCATCATCACTTCTGCTTCTACGTAAATATGACATATCACTTCGGAAACCATTAGACGTAATTTATATATTTCTGTAATATATTGAATTGCACAGCATCATATTTATTTTCTTCTTCATCATAATCGGACAGTGTTGATTCGAATTGAAATCGGATTGAACTGCATGACAATAAAGCAAAACATATCAGATCGATAGCTGCTTTAAGTGTATTTATAATGACTCATATCACTGGCAATGTAATGAGATGTGTAGCCTCGGTTATGGAGATGCACATCCCTGTTATGGAAATACAAAAAAAACTTGCAGAATTCTTATATTTTGGAAGTATTTTGTAGATAAAATCATGGCAATATGGGGGTAGTTGGAATCAGGGTTTGAATGTGACGTACTGTACCAGCAAGTCATTGTTTTTCTGTTCATTCCAGAAGATGCACTTCTTTTGATTGCTTCCCTGTAACTTTTTTTGTCCGTTTCTCATTTTCTCTGAAACTTTTGCTGCAATGATTAAACAGCAAATGTGCTATTGCTTGCCAAGATCACAGATTCCAGCTCTGGGTTTGATATTCTCTTTTCCCCTCCAGTTTGATTCCTGCTTCCTTTATGTCTGTTACATCATGTCCGACAAGATTCTGGCAACAAGCAATTTGTTTGTCCAGACTAAAAGAGAAAATATGGTGCAACACATCAAGATCACAGCTAGTCGATATGATGCAGATGAGTACCAAACAAGTAGAAAATTATGTCACTTATTATGGCGATGGCTTGTTAAAGTAAAAACTCAGATTGTCACCTTATGGCTCTGTGCAAATTCAGGACATGGTTTTGCTTTGTTTTCCATGCCAGACCTCTCTTCATGCTGTCTTTAATTAAACAAGTTAGTTATGTTTCTTTAATTGAATTGGACAAGCAGTGTTCCATGAGGTTTGACATTTATTATAACAACACTGGGACTCATCACTGTTTGTATCAATATGCTTGTCTGGTGTGTGTGAGTTGTGAGTAGTGCAGAGTAGAGCTTTGCGATTTTGCCTGAAGCAAAGAGTGTTTTTTTTTTTTTTTTTAATATTGAAGTGTTGGTGATTTCTCTACCTTCAGGGTCGCTCAGAGCATGGTTTCTTTTGCCAGTTAGCATGGAAAGAATGGAAAATGAATACCTCGAGTGAAGCTGGAGCAGCGTTATTGCAATAAATGCTATTGCACCATTGTGCTTGCATTGCTTAGCCAAAGAGATATTCTTTATACAAGTTGTGACTTGTCCCCCTAAAACGGCTCATTTAAACATACCTACATCACTGTGTGGGGTTCTTTTCATAACACCACCCAAATTTTTATGCAAAGAAAGAAGGTAGAACTATTTTTCTTGCTGTAGTATTGCTGTCTGTGCCATGTTCTGGAGATGCTGTGTTTTTTTTGTGAAAGTGAAGCTAATTTGTTTGTGTTTCCAAAAGAAGACACAACTAGAAATCAGTGGTCAAGTTGTGTTCAAAACACTGTTCCAGAACAGTTCAACCCAAATATTACAGTTTATATTAAAATATGTTCAGTGCATTTACGGAGGAATGATTCTTGATCCTGACGAAGCAGCTTATGCTGGCTGTACACAGATACTATAAAGTGAGGCGATTTCAACTCTACAAGGACAGTTTGGTGCTTCTGACTCACAACCAGTGAGTAAGATACATTTTCTTATTAAAATAATCTGTTGCTTATTATTCAAACGTGAGAGTATTGAGCAGTGTAGAGTAGTGCTCATCATTTCTCCAATCATAATTGCAGACATGGTGTTATATTTAAACAGCATGATGCAATGCAACGCTTAGAGGAGCAACAATAATGTGCTGTAATTAAATGTAATGTAAAAAGAAAAGGTTTTCTTTTAAAGTAGAATTAAAAAAGAAAAATCTTTTGTTTTTTAATAGAGATCAAAAGTATGGCTGAGTAAACAATATTTATTTCTCAGTTTTAATTGATTCTCATTTTTACTAATATTGCTTCTTAAATCCCAATGAATGATGAGTCTAGCCTGTTTTCAGTTAATAAACATTGTAGTGTCCAATATCTTAATTTATTGAGATTTGTTACTTTTTTAAGTACCTGATACAAACCGGAAAGTGTAACGAACTGTAGGACATTTTTCCTAGAACTTCTGATAAACCAGATGTGCAGATTGAAGCTCCTGAAGTCTCATGTTTTAAATTATTGCAGAGATCCTGAAAATCACCGTTCAAGGTACAATAGCTCGAGTCAGTTGCCTGGCAACTGCTTTCCTAGCTTTGCTACCGATACGAACATTGAGTAGATGAAAGAAGTAGAAGATTTTTTTTTTAATTGAACTTTAGCAGACATCATAAACTCAGTAATGATAGATGGGACTGTTTTTAGGACTAAGTAATGCCCTTGTGTTTTTATACATGAATGCTGCCCTTTTCTTAAAATGAAAACATTCAAAAAATATATAAAATTAAAAATGCTGGGCATGACAAAGAAAGACTTAATTAGAGATTGTTATGTAAAACATACACAAAACACATCTACATGAACACATAACCACATTCAAGCATTTACTATGTAGTCGTCTTAAACTCAGTAATGTTGTTAACTTCTACTATGGGATCCACAGCATCAAATGTATACTGTATATACGTGTACATAAACATGTATGTGTATTTGAGCACACTTGAGCGTACTCTGCTAGTCTAAATGAAAGAATAAGGGAAGTAGTCAAGGTTAAAGAGTAATTTGTAATTTAGTTTTTTTACTCTCTACCGGAGAACACATTAAGCCTAAGGGATGGAAAGTGATTGTGGCCATAAATGAACTTTGTAATGCAACTCAAAAATGTGAAAACATGTGCATGAATTATTGCTAACCTTGCTGGACAAAAGTTGTGAAAGTTTGAAAAAAAAAATCAAAAAAAAAATCAAAGCATTGGACCAAAAGGAAGATGAGAGGGAAAATATGTTTGTGTTTGTGACAACCGTCCAATGTTATCTCCTCACCCCTGGCTCTGTGCTGTCATCTGCTCACTGACTACCAAATTACTTCATCTCTAATCCATTCGGTTATTGGTTTCATTTTAGAGTCTAGTTAATTTTGACTTGCGGTGCCCTTAATAAAACTGGCCCCTAAGATCTCCCGTCTCGGTAAATAACCCATTGATCGGCCTATATGGGTTTGCTGCCTAAATAAATATGGCTAATGAATAAATGATGAGAGGAAATTGGATGAGAATGACGAAGGACGTTCAGAAAGATTGCTTGTTATTGCTATATTTCTTTTAAATAGAGAGGGCAAACATAGACTGTTTTGTCTGTCTCTAATGTTTTTGCGGTAGACAGTGGATATCTGGAATTTAACATTTTGGATTAAGTTGGTGTTTTTGTTTTTTATCATGCAATGTTTTTTTTTATTTTTTATAAAACAGGTAGATCTTCCATGTTTCACCAACAACCACTTAATCCTTGGCATCAAAATGACAGTAGATTGCATACAAAAATACAAAATCACTATTAACTTTCCACTGACACCCTCATAACATTTACTTTTTATTTAGCAGTTATTTGTTTTGTGTTTGGGAAAACCATTACAAAGTTTCAAAGCTACTGCATAACAAGAATGACCCAGCAAAGCGATATCAATTCTGAGTCATCCAGGTCATTGTAGAATACTAGCCTTGTTGTTTTAGAAGTGAAAAACGTATCCGAATGCTCCAGAATAAATTTCTTAAGATATTCTTAGGCAGAAAACGAAAAAGGGAAGGAAAGAGAGGGCAGGTTGCTGCTCTGTCTTACTCAGAGTGTGAAGGGAATTAGAGGCGATTATGTGACTGTAATTGAATCCCTCTGATATGCAGCGTAGCCATTTCAGCTACAGCCGTGCGATCGATATGCAAGGCTAATTTAATATTCATTTAATCCCCACTCCCCACCTTCACCCCACCTTTCATGAGAGCTTTATCTATATCTACTGTTACACTTGCGAGTTTTTCTCTTCCTCTTTTCCCCTCACACTTGCACCTTCACGGTTTCTCCCTTAGACTACGGCGAACACAAAAGTTTTAACTCGTGTGCAAATTTAGCGTCATGAAAAAATGATTTAAATATATATATTAATTTACTAACTAAACGCGTTCTTAACCTGTAAAAAAAATTGTTTGTTTTTTTGTTCTAAGCTCTCGTTTGAATTTACAACCAAAAAAAAAAAATTAGATAATGTTTCTGGTAATGCAAACTGCCATATTGGTGCCTTATAACCACATTAATGATTTCATTAATAATATAATGTTGATATTCCAAACTACCTAAAATATGAGCATTTTATCCTTAATAGAATATACTAATAACCCCTTAATAAGCATGTGATGTCCATCAGCAGATTCCCTTATAAATTATACTTCAACTTAGCAAATTACAGTTAACCAATTAACAGGGTTTTTGCACTTTATCCAGTTTCCTGCACCACACTCTTTCTCCTTCTCTCCATCTCCACACCTCCTCCTGTTGTCGGCTGGCGGTACTACTGTGGGATTACATCAACGTGAGAAAGGACTTCCTCCTGTTTTGACATGGCTGTTATTCTAATTACACCACCAAAGGGGACAGGGCCGTCTACGGGCTCTAAGGGAATGAAAGGTCTCTGGGAGCCTTTCCTGTGGGTTAAAGAAAGCAGAGCGCATCAATTTCACATGGCGGTCCTTTGAAAGCCCCTTAAAGAAGTCAAAGGCCTCTCTGTCCGTCCTTGCAATTAAAATCAAGCGAAGAAAACCAAGCTTCAATGTCACAAACTTTTTCCTATAATGTCACTCTACTTAGATGAGAGGCAAACAGCTATGGCCTTGCCAGGATGAAGGGGTGTAAAGTAAATATTTTATGATCCTGGCTCTTTCTGCCGCTATTATAGTATTGATCTAAGGAGTTTATCAAGTGGACTTTACACAACTCTCTCAGTTGGGAATTCGTCCGAGACAACAATGCATACAACCCTTCAGTCTTAGATCAAAGGTATGTAAGATGGTTTGTTTCCCCTACAAAGAGCTGTAATAGATCACTTTTCAAACACACCATAAAATGGAGAACAAATGACCTCAGCCTGCTGCCATGCCCTTTGTATGTAAGTGCCAGCGTTGGGTTATTAACTTTCTCACACACTCTTCTTAGCCATTTTCTTGCAGTTCACCCTTTCATACACTGTCGCCATGTTCTTGACCTTGCCCTGACCTCAAGATCTCTCTCAGGGAAATAGAGTTGACTTCTGTACGTTGGACTAGTCACAGTTTTCGCCGAAGGTCAGCGAATCAATTATTAAGTAAAAGAGCACGTGACACTTACTGTGAACAACTACTGTGCCTCCAGTTTGATCAATTTTGAGCTCTGTGGATAAATACACTTTTAAATTTTCAGGGAATTTGGCCAACCAAGCCGTGAAATCACAAATATGAACAGTAATGCTTTTGAGCACTAAGGTGATGTCTTTGCTTAACCACCTACGTTGAACATGACTGTAAATTTTAAAGCTTAAAAATCTTTATTTAGCTCAACATGTTAGCTTGCTGCGTCATTATGTTCTATATTAATTTGCAACAGTATATGACGTACTAAATAGCAAGCTTTTGTGGTCCATGAGGAAAACATGAGGAATGGCACACTGTTCAGGTGACTCTCAGAGGAGTTTATATAGCCAACCTTACAGTAAAGAGGCCATTTTTAAAGCTGATTTAGCTTTTAACATCAGCGTTTTTATTTATATTTCTGATGTGATTCCAGTTTGTAAGTCTCGTGTTTTGTACTTAAATGTAGACAGATGCAACTACAGACATTTTCATCTGTATTCACATATCCTTTTGTCATCAGATGCTTGTTTGTATTATATTTTTGTGTTTTAATATAGTTACTGCATCTGATAAAGGATGAGTCAAAGTATTTGTGCTTTAATATTGTAAAAAAAAAGGGTAATAGTTTCTAGAATTCAATTAATGGCTACAGGTGTGTGTACGTTTCACGCTGGCTTTAAATGTGGCTCATCTAATCAGATTTTGGACTTTTAGTAATATCAATGCATCTTTCTTCCCGAACACTTAGTCTGAATGAGACATTTAGCTTAATACTTAATTTAAAAAAAAAGTATCATGCTGAGTCAAATATGAGTGCATAAAATGTTTTAATTATTCAGTGTTGAAAGAGACATTGTACTATAAAAATAACGAGGTCTCCGCTAATACAGCCCTCATAAAGCACTGATACAGATATGGGCTCTTTTGCTTTGCAGGCCAGAAATAAACTTATTTTATATGCAGAACAAATAGAAGGGAGAGAAAGACCTGAGCAGATAGAGAAGGTGGACACTAATATGACTTTGCCTTACAGGCACATCTCCTTTACTGGTATTTTTTCTGTTTCTCTTTCTAAATGCTCTGCGGTGTGTCTCTCTGTCCTTCTTTTTCTTCCTGGGCCTGCTATAAAGTTGCATCACACTCAGCCATTAACATCAATCTTAAAATCTTCAAGATATAAAGCTGAGAATCCTATTATTGTTTTCCTTTCCCCTCCCAATTACAGACAGGTATGCTGACGCCAGAGCATCACATTTTTCTTGATATGAGCCTCTCCCACAATATCAGATTTTAGGGACGTATTCTACTTCTCTCTGGGGTGATAGCCAACTCAAAGCTTCTGTTTTGCTCCCTTGCCACTTTATCATTGCTGGAGATGATATTTGTTGGAAATTAAAATCTTGGGAAGACAGCATCAGAAAACAGGACATGTATCTGGAAGAATAGAATAGCATTTGTTCTTCAGACTTTTTTTGTTCAATTTAAACAGCAAAACAATGATGAAACAAAAAATGTTACATGCATAAATCCAAAACTTAGGCCAAAAATATATATATTTTGAATATAAATATGTACATATTTGATATTGTTTCCCTTATGTGAGTTAGAATGTTGACTGTTAGCATATGGCCAGCACTGTACTTAAGCAATGAATTCAGAGAGAGAAAGAGGGAAAGAAAACACACACACATGAATTAGTATGAGAATGGTGTTGCTGTTTGCCGCTGTGTACACTAATCAAATAAATATATTGAAGCTGGCTCTAGCAAAGTTGGTGGTCCGGTTTAAAAATTCATGTGCTCTTAAATAATATGACACCCGCTGCTGCTCTCTTTTTTATTTTCTTTTTGTCTGATTTGAAAATATCCTTTAGCTGGAATTATTCAACATTATTTGTCTGGTAAATGGATTTTTAACACAGCTTTTTACAGTATCCAAGAAAAAAAGTCTTGGAAAGCAAAACTTTTCAGCTCGTGGCTCCTGTTGACTGGAAGGAACAAAGAGAACAAGTGAACTCCTTCCCACTTTCTTACATTTTATATTGGTTAGATTCTAAATTAGAACATTCTCTCTTTATAAAAGAAAAGAACAATCTGACAAAATGTGTTCTCGTTGTTACTATTCTCAAACTTCAACTAAAACCTCTGATATCCAATCTCTTAAATTAATTGCCTACTGTAGTGAACCAAGATAACATATAATGTTAAGCATCTAGTAGTTGGAGTATTATTTGAATATTGGGAGTATTTTCTGAATATTAATATGCATAATATATAGTTTGCTTTGTTGCATTTTAGTGTTATAAGAATCTGGGAGGTTTTTCCTTTATCACCCACTTAAATCTCATATTTAAGCCTTGCTAGAAGACAAAGGATCATAAACTTTTCCTCTGAAAGTACAATTCCTCATAGGCACACTCACCTCCTCAGGGTGTGATATTTTCATGCTCTAAAAGATAACTGTTTTAGAGCACAGCAGAGATCCTTCTTCAGAGAGAGGTTATTCTTCTTGAAGAATTAAAAGCTGGTGAAGACGATGCTAGAAGTCTTTCAAGGGCCACTAAGTTTGTGCCAGGCTGCAGCCTTGTCAACAAAACCACATTAAAGATCAACTGCAGGACTCAAACAGACAAGATGTACAAGAACCAAATACCCTTCTTAAATTTATTATTTGTTTTTCAAATACATCTCAGAACCAAAAAAAAAAACAAGATTTTCCTTCTTGCCTTAGATCTGCTGAAGATCAAATACTTACATAACGTTATGCTTTTATCCTTAACTCTGCTTAACCTTTCTATCCCTCTTCCTTTATCAGTGTGTTGTGTGACTATTTTATGTGTTTAGCATAGTTAATAAAGTCTTGTGTATCACATGTTGAGGTTGTTTGTTATTTTAACTGGAGCTGCATGCCTGTTACAGTACAAGTGTCTTGAGTGAGTATTAGGATATTATAATTAATGCCCAAGAGAATCATTTTAATATAGTTTGTTGATATTCTCACTAAACATTCACTCAACTAGTTACTTGATCCAAATGCTACAAATTTCCCTTTTGGATCAATTTGCTACATCAGTGGGCCCAAAACAACACCGGACCCGACAAATGTAACACAGACATTTATTGTTGTCTACAAAAGAAAGAAATGTAAGGCACTTTAACGCATTTTACTGCATCTGTTCTGGAGCATGTCAAATATTTAGAAATGTTTGATACATATGGATTTATCCAATCATTAAATGAATCAACTAGGGGGGAAAACATTGTTTATGGTTGATTTAAAGCCTTTACTTTGTTCACTTGGGAAAGCAAAGCAAGCACTGAATCATTCTCCAATTTTGCCCTTGATTGCATTTCATTGTCTTTTCTAGCATTCATTTTCCTTCCTCAGCACAATCCCTTTGTTCTGCTGTTTGTTAATGCTCAGCCGGGCAGTGAAAGGCAGATGTTCCTGCTGTCCATGTAGCATAACTATACCTCTAAGCATTACTGGAAGGTGTCAGAGATGCAGCACAGGGGGTGTTCCTGTATCCCTTCCACTGGACTCCTGTGTCTCTCAGCTCTAAAATAGACGGCAAAATACCTATAAATAAATAAACAAACAAACAAAAAGATTTCTTGGAATGTTAAAAACAACATCTGCTCAAGTCATCTGACAGCAAGAGTGTTTAAAGTAACAGGACTGGTTTCTGGTATTATTTGGCAAGTAGTGTTGTCAGACACAAGTGCTTGATTTAAGTCTTAAAAAGAGACATTCAAATTAGTTCGTAGTTACTTTGTTTTTTCAATTCCAAAATATTTTTCAGGAACCTTGACATTTGTTTATAGTGAGTTAATGCTGGAGATTTCAGATTTAATCAATGGGAAAGTCATTTCACAGTGTAACGTAGAGATGGAGAGAAGCTACGTCACGATGTTAAGTTAGTAGTATAACTCCAGCGATGAAATAAAATAGCGAGGCAGGAG
>JAUCNO010001053.1:14099984-14111361 GCA_032353835.1 Enteromius viviparus
TCCGTAACTTTCACCAGCTTCCACATTACTGAGTAGAAGAAGTCGACTCAAGGTTAAAGGTGATACACTGTGGCAAACCAAAAAGGGGCGCCACCGTGTGGCGTCAACTGTCAATACTCTATTATACTCTGGCTGTTACAACAGCGTGTGAAATTGTTGACATTTTTGCTGTTATAACACCAAACGATATCTAAAAGAAAGGAGGGAAAAAATGTTTTTGGAAGCCAAAAAACAACATCTGTTTAAGTCCGCTGACAGCACAGGTGTTTAAATTGACAGAATATGAATCTGTTTATTACGGATTATATATCCAGAGTTCCGGTGTTCCTGCACCGTGGCAGTAACTAATCCCAATCATTTATTTTGTTGTTTAAATGGTGTTTGCCCTAAAGAGCAATTATGAAAAAATAAAATGTTACCGTCCTCCTCCCTAGCTCCACCTGTAGAGGTCTGCTGAGTCAAATGTTTTTTGTTGCAACATGTTTCTGGAACATTTCAGACTATTGTCCAATTCTCGTGATTATCTTGCTTATATTCTGCATGACCATATTGATATTCCCCTTTCCCAATACCAAAACTTAACAACTACCTTACTTAATATTAATAAACTGAAAATTTGTAACAATTTAGTGCTAATTGGACAAAGCATGACTCATGTTTCCTTATAATGTATTTTATTTCAACTATGCTGAAAAAATCCTATTATTTGCTCAATGGGGGTTGAAACAGCAGTCGCATATCTTGTCCACCAAAGCCAAGCATATGTACATTTCATGCCCCATGCAAATCACTCAGAGATGTCAGGACTGAAATATCTGTAATCTATCTCTATATATCAGCAAGGTTTGTGAATTGTGATTGTGAATGTGTGGAAATGAATTTTTTTCCTCTTGTGTGTCTGCATAAACAGTTTAGATGGGACTATAAATACAGCTCTAGGCACATTTAACCATAATCCAATTGACACAAAATGCCATGAATGGGCTTCACATATAGGGTTGGTGGCCCACCTGCACAGCGAAGGCTGTGGGGGCGTCCTATGCGCCCTGCTTTATTTTTTGTTCCACAAAATGAGATTTCAATGTTTTCCCTTTGGAAGATTCCGTGTGTGGCCTTTCTGTGCATCGCAAACATCACGTTGTATTTTCTAAAACATCTCGCATGGGTAACGCAACAGTTACCGTCTTCCCGTAACTATGGGAACAGCAATGTAGGTAATGACTTTAGCATGCTACAAAGGAGCTAATATTTTAGCCCGAGCATTAGCCTGCTTAAGCTGCTTCTCATTACTTTACATTAGAATTCTCACGCTTAATGAGAGCCTGGGTGCTCCTACAACGCTAATCCACTTTCATGCCATCTCTCCCTGGGTGTCAAGTACTGACAGCTTCCCCTATTTACACGTAAATCAAAACATCAATTAATCCTAGTAATTAACAGCCCCCTCTGCAACAAGGCTGCCTCTCAGCGCACCATCCCAAATCCTCAGCACGCTAAACCCCCGCAGACCAATGCAAATAAAACCCGGCCGTGGTCTGAGAGGTCACAGTTATGAAAGGATTTTTCTGTCTAAATCCTCAACCGCTTGCTTGACCAGAGAATTCCCTTTGTATCCCTTGTCTCTGCCAATCAGCTCAAGGGCTCTAGGTTTCCTCTCTTGGGGCTCACAACTGTCCTCTATTATACTTGCTTTGACTGATTGTTTGGCCTTTACAGGGCTTGTTGCCATGACTACAGAAAGTAACTATAAATCATAATTCTGTTGAGGGGCTTAACCTGTAAATGGACGTGCTTTCCTGTCCTATTTACTTTCTGAATCCTCCTTTTGTTCACCTTCTAGCCAAGGTAAGACGACTAATAGACCATTCTGTATGTTCAAGATTTTGGTCAGGGCCAAGGCGCCAGGTGCCTGCTTCCTGCTCTGAGATGAAGTAAAACACAACAGTGAAGATCTCTGACATGAATGAGCTGTATATACATAATACAGATAAGCAGAGAAGATCCCAACACCGCCTATTTGCATGTAAATAGATACTTATGCTAAATGCGTTGGATATGCGCAGTGTTTTAAAGCAGCTAAAAGGAAATTTTTTAGGAGACCTGCGGCACAAAAATGCATGTGGTTCCATGCGTGGATGTCATTTATGATGCATTATGATGGATTCAGAAAGTGCTAAGCAAGTTTCCCAGCATCTTACATGCATAATGTTATATGTCTGATTGGGTAATGGGTTTATATGTGTTGAATCTCATAACTTATGTATTGAAAGTTATGTTATGCCCTGTAGCACTTTTAATGTTATACTCTATAGTTTTGTTTCTGCTTTAAATAACTGGATAATTGAAAATATTCTGTCTGGTATTAAAGAAAAAAAAATTGCTTGTGGGCAGTGCGCCAACATACATCGTCGCTGAACTACGGGGGTCCTGAGTTTGAATCCTGACTTAAGGACATTTCCCCAAACACCTCTGCACTAAATTTAGTGCAGACATGTTACAGACTAAGAAACAATACATCTATCCTTGGAGAAAGATATAGATCACTGTGCATGTCAAATGTGTTCCATTTAAAGTGGTTTGGCCTATAATACGATTAAGGTCTTCATTTACAGCTACAAATCTCTTCTGATTGACCAGTTGAAGCTGATAAGCACATTATTGGCTGTGTAGTGATCTGTGGCCTCGGAGTTCTGTGACCACTGACATCATTAACTGTGTAGGAGCAGCTTCTTTTCAGATAAAGGGAACAGTAACAAGATGGTGGACGCATTTCTTGCGGCTGATTTGTCGATAGAAACATATGGTACAGAGGTTGTTTCCTTGGTAACCAGGTGGCTGGAGCAAAGAAAAAATACATCAGTAGAGCTGTGCAGTCCAGTGGCCTGTAAGGACCAAAGAAGAGAACTGCACACTAATAAAGCCAGGCTTAAATAAACTCATTGGATTTACATTCTAAGTCAGCTGCTGATTATCATAAAGTCAGTTAAAATTGCAATTGCATTTGATTGTTTGAAAATCATAGGAACATCAGTAAAATTGTGAAATATTAGCGCAATTTAAAATAACTGTCTGTCATTAAATATTTTACAAATGTAATTTATTCCTGCGATGACAAGCAAAATACATGACAAATTTTCATGAATGGAAAGTAAACAGCATTCGTCACTTTTAATGCATCATTCCTGATTGGGAAATATGAATTCATTTCTTACAAATAAAATATTTAAAAAATGAAAAAAAATGTATTGCTAGCGTCAACTTTTCATTTGGAAACTGCAGTGATATGTACTTGTTGGTACATATTTCGTGTGTTGCTAAAAAGTGCACCAAGGCACGTTTTTGACGCAATACCAGTTAGCTTAAATGATACAAATGTTGCAGATATGCTCTGCAATACAGATTAAACCTCAGCATTAGCTTTGTTTGGCTGAAGACTATAGAAGACTTGGAGGCACTTACATTCTTAAGACCGAGTCTCAAAACACTTGGCCTGTCATTCAGTGGGGATTCGGTAGCCTTTTGCAGTGTTTGACTAGGGCATGTGGGTCCAAAGTCTCCTCCACTCATCCATTACATTTGAGGAGGGCTGGAAATCCTGATACAGGGCAGCAATAGGACTCTGAGCTGCTTAGAGAAAGCCCAATCTCTTTCTGCTACTTCAGCTGCAGAATGGGCAGTCTGTTAACAGACACACAAAAACACAGACATAAAATATTAAACATAACGGCAGCTTTCTGTGCCAGCAGCATTTGTCAAAACTTTTACTTCACCATTTGATTCAACTATAACACTTTCATTGTACTGTATTTTTCATTAAACTTTTACACCTCGTTTGGAACGGATTTTGACACGGATACCAATAAATGCAGCTTTTAAATCTACAATGGCCGTTACTAGCAGCAGGAACCGGGCAGCTTCATTAGCTCAGCCACCCACATCAATACTGAGCTCATAGTGTTGTGCTCATAAAGGCATTTATAGGTGTTGTGTTAGTCGCTGTCTGTGGATAGCTGGTGCAGGAATGAGAAAGAGTGCTCACGTGAATCTTCAGAGCTTCTTACTGGGCAGAGACTCGGCTGAAAGGAATCTGGCCATTTATTATTTAATTGAACCTGGCTAAGGTCATACTGGTTTATTAGACAGAAGGTTATTTCAAAGAACAAGTGAGGAAGAATCTCCTTAGGGATATAGAAGGCCAAGGAGAAACCGGAGCTACAGCATGAGCAACTGAACCTCTGCAGATGAATGTAACGGATGTTTTTTAAAGCAAACTTTGGAAGACAGGAATGTCAGTTTTAAGAATACAACAAAAGAATCGGACTTGTTGTTTTGTATGTACAGAGCTTGAGAGAGCATATGTCTACTGTACCAAGGGCAGTTTCACCTGTGTATCAGTCAAGGAGAATAAACATTGGTCAGCACTCTTTTATTTGCTCTATCTGCTCACCTCAGTCTGTTTAAAATGAAATGGCTTTGACTAAACAGTTGAATTACCACAGAACGTGCAGCTTTTTCTTTTAACCTTGTTTATTTGTTGAAGGTTGCAGCATTCTTTTTTGCTCTCAGCCTTTCAATGTTCTCTGTGAAATTCCCAAAGCTCAGGTAAAGCCAAGCTTTTTCTTTATCTTGATGGAAATCTTTGCATGTTCAGCTCTTTCTGGATATTTATTAATATCAAGCCCACTATATAGTGGCATACGGACCCTATCCTTTTGATGTGTAATAGGAAACACTTTATTGCATGCCGTTTTATGATTCATCTCCATGAACAGTATATTTGCCCTTTCTTCTGTATGTTGGTACAGTATCAACCCGATAGCAACCCAATTTGTATTCATTTATTTATTGTTATTATGGGGTGTAAAAAAAGCATCTTTTTTAGATTAATACTTAATACAAAGATTTTTGGTGGCAGTGGACAGCCCTTGTGTTTTATGCTGCTTTTTAATACTAGTCTAATTTTACTTGCTAGCACTTCTCCCAAACAACCTTTACTACTGTAATATTTCCTGAGCCACTAAAAATGAAAACATTTATTGGCAGTAAGTCCCAGGCATGCAGTGTAAATTACCTTTGATACATTTGCAAATGCTCCTTAAAAGGCTTAGATATTAACTTTTAAACATGTCTGTAGCACCTTGGGATTGAATCGGAAGGAACTGATGGGTAACAAAGCGAGGGAGAAATAAAAAAAATTGCTACTTTAAAAACAAAACTGCATTACATACAGTGACGTTCTTTGGCTTTCAAGTAGATAAATTATATAAATTATGAAAGTAAAAGTGTGTGTGTGTGTGTGTGAGTGTGTATATGTATACACCCCGTATGGACAGATATATGTGTGTTCTATAAGATGATTTCGATAGGGTGTTTGTTTGTATTCCTTACATTTCGAATGCAAATAGTCCAAGTTTAAATCATCCTCATTTTCAGAGGCCTCTAAGTGTTTGTTTACTCTTATTTGCGCTTACATTTATGTTTAATTATTCAAGATGTTATATCCCATTCTGTTTATATCAGGTCTATAATTAATGTGTCTGCATATTAGGACGCTGCTGGTTTTAAGCATTAATTGTCCCAAACATTTTAGGGATTATTATTAGGAGCTCTTCACAATCTCTCTCTCTCTCTCCTTTGACTTGTCCTCTCATTTTCTTTTAATCATACCAAATCCAGAGCAGGTAAACAGACAGGGTGCTTAGAGCTCTAGGGAGAAAGACTCCTCGTCCCAGATACTAGAGCTGCTTTCAGTAAACTTCCTTATCCACACACAGATACTATATAAGTGTGTATACACTGTGTAGAGAAGAGCGATCCTCATTGTACACTGCTTATAAAAAAAGTTAAACTAAAGCAATAAAATAGTGTTTTTTTTTAGTAGTCATTGTGCATGTCCTTATTCCAGATGTCAGTGCACGAGCTGTGGTAAATATAAGTGTGGGGCAGTATGCATTTGATTGCATTACCAGTACCAGATGTTCACCGGCTGTTTTAGAGCTGTGATAATGAGCATGGTATCAGCAGAAGGGGAGACTCCGGCCCACTCAAATGGAGTGGATCACCAGCAGCAGACCGCCCACTTCAGGACCAGAGCAGATTTTGAACAGAGCTATTCCAGATAGCAAACCCCCACACAGTTGGATCCATCTCTCTGGTGTCCATTCTTACCTTTTACATGCTCATTCTGTCACTAGTCATATTATTATTTTAAGCAATTTCTTATAGTTTCATTATAAGCATCATTCAGCTCATTGTGAATAGATAGGAAGGCAAATTTTTCTTAGTGGACTAGCAAGAAACCAGGAAGCCAACATAGTAAACAGTAAAGCCATTTGAGCTTTGAAGATATTTGCACTAGTCCTACAGTAGTTGAAAACTTTGATATAATTCAGGGGGGAAAACCATCAAAGTTGAAGTACAAATTGTTAGGGATTTGAAATGCTCTTTGTGAATTTAAAATTGGTCAAAAACTTTGACTAAAAGAAAAAATGTTTTAAAAAAAAAAAGACATTTAAACTCTAAACGTCTTTGAAATACAGAATTTACACTTTTGTTCCAAAGTTTTGAAAGAGTTTTAATTTTTATATTTAATACATTTATTTCATTAAAACGTTAATACTAAAACTACAGAAAGCACAAACCATGTTTTAGTTTTACACAATGAAAAATTATTTTTATATTTTAAAATGTGAATTAAAATGTGAATTTTTAAAATTCAGTTTAAAAACAGTTTTTTTCAAAGAACAAAAGGTTTTAGAAAGCATTTATTTGAAGTAGAAATCTTTTGTTGCATACATTTGTTTCACTTTGCTGTATTCTATATATGTAAATTAATGTCAAGTAATTTAAAAAAGGTAAATTATAATATATTGTATAGTCAAGCTGATTCAGTTATAGTCATATTATTGGATTGAATACTTAATCACATTACACATATCTTTTTTAGTTTTCCTGCTGAAATATTCAGTTTGTTTGAGATATGACCTCAAGCATTGCTGTGTTAGGTAGCTCTCTCTCTTTCCTGACACACGTGACAGCTGCTGCTGAATCAGGCTTTCAGTGTTGAGTGCGCTTGATGTTTCAGCAGGGCATCTGTGTCCGATGCTTGTCATGGTGGATGCCTTCATGCGCCATCAGGTATAGGGGTAGATATTTTCCCATCACCTGGAGATTCTGTCATGCCAAGTTTCTCTCAGTTTTTTATTTTTTGGTTTTGTTTAGTTATTTTTTCTGTCAGAGAGGCTGAGCCTTCAGCCCATCAATACACAAGCTGGCACGTGAGTTATTGTGTAAGTTCCTGGCTGTAGTTAGGTAGTGAGAAATACTCTCTTTTTTTCCTCTCTCACTCTCGCCATAGGCATCTGTCAGTGTTGGAATGAACAGGGACTCATCAGTGGAGTTCTCCCCTCAGAGGTCTGTACTAACATGGCCAGATGGAGCCTGGGCTCACTTGGCACCAGCCAAACCAGCACCCAGGCAATATGCAGGGAACTCAAGCATTTTATCCCCCCACTCTTTCTTTGTCTGACACACACATTTTATTCTCCCACGTTTTTTTTCCCATCTTTCTTCATCTGTGATGTTGGTTTACTACACCCCCAAACAGTTGTACAGTTCAAGGGCTTATGTGAACTCACACGACTCGAAGCTGGTAACTACTGTATAGTCTAAAAATATAGTTTTGTGCATTTTTGTTTTTACTTTATTAAGGAATTTCTACTTGATTTAAAAATCTTAATATCCATTTTGATACTGTAACACAATGAAATCAGACCGATTCCGTTAAATTTTCATATTTTTGCTTATACAGAATAAAACATAACTTTTTTCCTGATATACAATATGCTTGTGTTCTAAAATTTGCGTTAAAATGTTTGTGAAAATATTTTTGTGAAAAACATAATAATGCTGTTTAAACGTCATTAAATTCTGACAGAATGTATCAAGCCTTCCACAAAGAACAGTAAACATTATTATTAATAATAATAAAAATAGTAGTAAAATGTTTTTTAACACTAAATAATAAAATATTATTATTTAAACGATGAAAACCGGTGTTAAAAAAAGAGCTTTTTTATCACAGTAATGAATACAAATGTAAAATATATTCAAATCAAGTAAATGTAATTAAATTCTAATAATTTGTCGCAATAATGCTGTTTATTTCTGTATTTGTGGTCAAATAAATGCATGTCTTGCTAAGCATAGCCTTTAAAATAATCTCAAACTTTTGAACAGCAGTGTATTATGCAGTGCATGGTGGAACAATAAACACCTTGATTGTGGTAATTTGGACATAGCTAGGTTGCCGTTCTGTGTTTAAGCCAAGACTATTTCCAAAACAATTTCTGGACGTCGTCCCTCATATTTTACCTCACAAACATGTCACACTTTGATATCATTGAAACATAAAAGCTATAAAAGAAATGAGCTGGATGTTTTTTGGAAAATAGCTTACAAAGGCCTTTGAGTAGTGTGTGAAGTTTTTGACAAACGCTGCTTTAATTTTCCTTTCCTCTCTTCTCTTCTCTTTTCCCAGGACACACATTTCTTTTTTTCTCTCACTTGAAACCCCAAATACCATGAATTTGCGGTTCTTATTTTAGCAAGGTGCCTTAGATGTTTGTGAGTGGAGTGTGAGGATATGTACATGCGTGTTGTGTGTGTGTGTTTGTGTGCGTGTCTGTGTTGGAGTGCCTGTAATTAATATCAAACCACAGAGCCAGTCCCGAGGCAGGCTAGAGCAGCTGTGTAAGTGTCTTCTTCTGATGTTCTAATTATTTCACCCTCTTCCCTGCTTTGCACTGTCACCTTAATGAGTTTCCTTGCTCTTCTTAGAATCAAATTGAAAGTCAAGAATAAGACTTTTGATCAACTTTTTACCCCCCAGGGTAACGTTAAAAAGCATTATTTAAATTCTTAGATAAAGAATGCAAAAAATAATTAATTAATCATATTAAATATAATATTATTATTATTAGTACTACTGCTTGTTTCTTGTTAAGATATTAATGAGACTAGTAGAGCGCATCAAACCAGGCATTCTGTTACAGTATATTCTGCTTTTTAAAATCGATGCAACAGTCACAATAGCTGAGTTGGATAAAAGCAATTAACATTAGTCAGTTCACCATTTCCCAGCATGCACTGGGGCATAAATAATTATGCACTGTTTGTCAACTCTTTGCCAGTTGCATTTGCACAGTTGTGGTTGGTTTTATTTAGAACGTGCGGTGATTAATGATTTGCTCTAGTTAAAGAGCTAGTTCACCCAAAAATGAAAAATTGGTCTTCCTTCACTCATAATTTTCTCACTTTTGTAGTATTTTTCCCCATATTATGGAAATCAAAGGCTACCCGCAGTTGATGCAAACTAGAAATATTTTTAAAATAATTAATCTAATTAATAAAATTATGGAAAATCACAAGCATATTATATATATGTAGATTTTTGTGTATATTTATTTTATTAAATTGGTATGAATGAGTAACTGAAAACTGTAATGTCATGTTTTGTGAAAGTTGTTACCCAACTTCATGTAGCATTCAAGAATTATATACTACTTTTGCACTAAACACTTAAAAACGTTGTTATTATAATACACACATTGTGCTGTAATAAACATTGACTACAACACTGTTCACAAGACTGTTGTGTGACATACAAGCTATTTTAAGCAAATTTTTTCCTACTGCTCTCCTTAATGTGCTGAGGCTTCATTTAACAGCTATAGACATAAGACACTGAGTCATAATTATTCTCGTATAGCATTTGTGGATGCATGCATGATTACAGTACAATGAAAAAAGCTAAAAGGAGGAAAAATGTTCAACTCCAAAGTTTATTACCATATAATTTGCACCCATCATTTAGAAGGATGCTGAGCATGACAAATCAGTGTCATTTTTGTTCTCTCATTTTAACACAGTGTAAATTTGAAGTATTATGGGCTCCAGAATATGAGATTCAGTTGTCCACAGCATGTGTATATAGCCTATATATGTAAATAAATCAATTGAATTAAAAATAATATTGAATGAAAAATGCTCATTTATTAATATGAACTGTTTTGTTATTGAACAGTATGATCGTGTTTTATCATGTCTCCATTAAGTGTCTAAATACAGCTTTTTAAATGTTTGTGCAAATGAGCGCTGATGTTAATCTAAGTTGCCTGTTTAGATCATTACATCAATCTGATCTCACTGCTTCAGCACAGCTTCTGCTGAGTTCAAATCAAATCCATCAAACAAGTACATCAAAGGGGTCAAGACTCGAAACACAGATTACTACTAACTTCACTTGAGATTAGATTCAACAAAATCTAAACTTGATAACATCCACTTGACAAAATGCTTGATGGTGGCATTTTGCATGGTACTTCTTAAAATAAATAGAAAAATCTAATCTGATAAAAATAAATAAATAAATGCCAGTGGTTAGCGTTATAAAAAAAGCAGAGATAAGAGGACCGGTTATAAAGGTGTTTGAATGCTCTGGAGGAGGCTGGGTGATAAGCAGGGAATTTTAATGCTTTGCTTATCAAGCTTTCATTGACGTTTCATTTTGAAAGGGTGTATCAACAGTCACATCACACTTGTGGCGGCTGGAGCTCTTGCATGTATTCAGAGCTCGCACTGTGGTCAGGCTCTGTTACATGTTGGAGTGGATGCACCGAGGCCTCAGCAGTCTAGATTTAAACACAGAACTGTGTGCCAGAAGCAACAAACTAAAGAGGGCAAAATGTCATATGCTTTTTCCTTTCCTTACTATGGAAATGTATAATTTACACAGTGATATTGTGAAATATTAAAATTGAAAAGAAATGTAATTTATTCTTGTGATGGCAAAGCTGAATTTTAACTCCAGTTATTAAGATCACATGTGATCAGAATCATTCTAATATGCTGATTTTCTGATCAAGAAACATTTATTATCATTGGAAAACTGTTGATATATTTGATCATGTTTAATATGTGTGCAAAAAAAAATCTGTTCCATACAGTGTGGTTAAAGGGTTACTCCACACAAAAATGAAAAATGTGTCTTTAATTAAACTGTAATAGCTTCAAACGTTACAGATTGAACCATCGATGGCAGATGGATTATTTTTGACGATGTCTTTTGTACTTTTCTGAGGCTTGATAGTGTTCATTGGCAGTCAATGGCACAGTCACAAGCCTCCCTGTTATCATCCAAAATATCTTAAATTGTGTTCTGAATTTATAAGCCTTTATAAGTTTGGAACTGCATGTGCGTAAATGATTAATGCATCATTTTGGAGTAGTGTAACCCTTTAAGGTCCCACTTTATATTAAGTGTCCCTAGTACCTGTGTACTTTCATAGTAACTAGATGTGTATCTAGTATGTAATCA
>JAUCNO010001053.1:14111461-14129496 GCA_032353835.1 Enteromius viviparus
CAAAAATGTTAAGCAGTTATGTTAACTGATATATCTGAGTTCAGTTGACTCATTCTTTTAAGTTCAACCAAGGAAAAGTTGAGTTCTCAACAAGTTCAATCCAGATATGTTCACTTGACTCAAAAGGTTAAGTTGTGGTAACTAATTGGCGCAATCATTTTTTACAGTGTATTAGCTGCTCTTTGATATAACAAATATGGGTTAAATTGTTTATATTTCTTTTTTTTTTTTATTTATGTCTTGTATTTATTAAGTGTTTTATCCTAAAGAACTTTTTTCAGTTACAAGACAACATTTAATTTTTTTTGTGTTTTTTTACAGTATGTTTTCCATACTATATTTATATTTTGTGTTTTTTAGCTTTATTTCCATTAAAAGTTTTAGTTAAAGAGTTTAGTTAAAGTTTTAGTTAAACCCTGGTTTGGAAAGTCTCTAATAAATCTAATAAACTTTTCAAAACCTGCATTATTTGTCATACTTTATTTTGGCCATTTTCTTTCTGCCTGGGAGATAATGAAAAGGTAATAATGAGTTAATAATCAGTTTTGACTAAGAAAAAAAATTGTGTGCTGAAAAGTCTTTACCAGGTCTGTTAGATTGGGTTTTACGATCAGGTGCATTTGGCCCCCGTTTAAACCCTGCACTCATGGGGCGAGGTTTGGTGGGAGGATGGGGTGAAACAGAAGAGGTCCGAGCTCGTACCCAAGCCTGGGGAATGGGGGACTGGGCAGCCAGAAGAGGAAACTGTTTGGGAGTGAAACAAAACATTTATTTTTTTATATTATATAATTTATCTATTGTAGAAGATAATCATATCATTTCATATAAATTTGAATCTGTATATTAAAGATATAATTAGGCTATATTTCTTATTTACAATTATTATTATTATTTATAATAATAAATAGCCAGCTTTTTTTTGTGTCTTTGAACTTAAGTAAATAAAAAATGCTACTAAAAATATACATAAAAAGACTCTATTTATTTGTTCAAACAGAAATTTTACTGATTTCTCGCTGTCAATGCAGAGCTCATAGCTTGATCCTCCATAGCCAAAGTGAAGCTGGTCTCCCTGAGAGAGACGCACAGTGGCGTTGTGTATCCGGCAGTCATTGACGTAGGTCCCGTGGGCAGAGTTTAAGTCACGAATAACATAGCAGCCGTCTGCTTCACACCAGTCAATAGTAGCATGACATTCATCCACCCCACTATTCTGAGCAGAAACACAGTAAATGTGTGAAACACTCGTGTGAATGTCCTCTCTAGCGACATCTCTAGTAGGAGTCCATAAGTCATAGGCAACTCAGTATAAGATCATCACCGCATCATGATGAATAACTAAAAGTTGAATCAAAAATCAAAACTGACATAATAAATGGACACATTGGGAAGAAATAAGGTAGCCTACCTGTAGACAGAGGTCAGAGTCTTTATGTCTTCCTATAGTGGTGCTTTTAGGCTGGAGTTTAAAAACCCAGTTTAAAGTTTTTAGGTAACCTTTCATTTCAACCTGCTCACGAAAAAAACGTTGTAACGTTAATCTGGTAAATAATATAGAGAGAGCTGAATTAGGTTACACTGACGTTTTCTGTTATGTTAGCAGTAATGTCTTCATATTCGTGTTTTTTTAATAACCTCTGTTACTCGCAAGAAATATAATAGCTACCAGCTTATATTGCGATGATTTTCCTGAGTTTTCATCTGTCTGAACTGTGTACTTTCCGTCTGCTCATAGGCATGTTTCTTGCTGTCTAAATAGGTTGTGTACAAGTGTCATGGTAACGTCAAGGACCGTGGTGCACCGCCTTTAACCCAGCGTGCAGTCCGGTCTGTCTGGGTGAACAGACGCGATCTTCCGCCGCGGAAACCTGGCTCGCTATTAACATAAATGAAAGAGAGCACACTTTTAATGTATGCACTTATTACTTGATGTAGTTCTGTTATAATATAAAATATTTTTATAGACTTTATTCGAGAGGAATTTCTGTCGAAAATTAACAGTTTTTACCATGCTTAAAAAACTCACCAAGGCTACAATAGTTAAACTGTGGTAGTCACAAATTATATTTTGCTACACTAACCATAGGCTAGTTTAACCTTGGTATTCACAGTAAAACCGTTCTTATACAAAAAGTAGCCTAATCAATAGGCCGAACAGGGTTATTACACTTTTACTGTTATAAAAGCATATCCATTTTTGCAAGTGTACTGTAGTTTTAAACCCAATTAGGCTATTATGTTTGACAAAGTATAATGAAAGTTACTTCAAACGTTTCTCTCAAGCCAACAAAGTTTGTTTACAAAAACTTAAACATTATTGGGGGAAAATGGTAATACAAACACAACCACAATAAAAATGACAGGAAATTATGTTTTTAATGTTTTTATTTATTTATTTTAGGCCAAAAGCAGACAAAATAGTTGTTGAATAAATTTGTTTATTGATTCCACATTTCATTTGTTGTTGTTGTTGATTATGATGATTTTGAGGTAACCTTTCACAATCTAATAAGAGGTCATTACCTGAAAAAGAAGAGACTTGTTTAAATATCTGAATACGTGTTAAATTTATGTCAACAGAATATGTGAAAAGATGGCATGTTTTCAGAAAAATACCAACAGGGTTATAAAGTAAACTCACATTGTTGATCCAGGGAATGTAGCCAGACACACGGGTGAAGACGGAGGGCTTCTTGGGGTAGTTGCAGCCCAAGCTGGAGCCAAAACTAACAATACCGTGAACATCCCAGGTGCCGTCACTTCTCTGGCAGTTCAGAGGGCCACCAGAATCACCCTGTACAAGTGAGTTAACATCATTAGTGTACATTTTACACACCTACTGGTTTTTAATAATGGAATATCAAAATACAAACACTTATAAGTAAAACGTTTGTATCAAACCCACATTGCAGCTGGACACGACTCCGTCTCCACCAGCGCACACCATGAGGTTTGTCACAAGGTTGCCCCACCAGTCAGATTTAGTGCAGGTATTATAGTCCACAATGGGGAGCAGAGCCTGCTGCAGTATATCAGCAATGGGGCCATTGGCTGAGGAGAGAAAAACACAAAACAGACCACTTTAAGACAAAAAAATCCCTTGAAACTAAGAAAATAGCAGCGGAAAGGCACCTACTCCAGAGGCGTCCCCAGCCAGTGACATAACAGGAGAAGTTGTGAGGCAGAGTACTGCCAGAATCAGGCAGGCAAGCAGGTGAAATCTTGTCAGAGATGGTCACTGGACTCGACAACTTGATCAGAGCAATGTCATTGCTGGAAAACACACAAATATATCAATAACACACTCTCAGATTAGACTTTTTATTCCCCTACATTACAATTAGATGAGAACCAACCGGATATTGTAGGAATCCCAGTTCTCATGCACAATAATCCTGGAAGGAGAGATGGCGAGAGAGCCAGACTCACTGCTGAGTGCCAGGTTGTGCTTGCCCAGGTAAACTCTGTAAGTGCGGCTGCTGCTTGGCAGAAGTTTAAGACATTTTAGTCCATCTCGTAATGTAGATCAACTTATTGAAACATTAATTGGATTGCTTGACCTTACCCAATGCAATGAGCAGCAGTCAAAACCCACTGCTTATCGATCAGGGTTCCTCCGCAAGTGTGGTAAAAGCTGGAGCCGCTCTGGTACTGGAGAGACACCTGAAATTGAGAAGATAGAGAGTGTTGAACTGAAGCTCCTTTTAGTGTATTAAGTAATGCATTTGATTTTTTTTTTTTTTTTTTTTTGCAGTGCAATATTCATAGTACTGTACCTGCCATGGCCAGCTGTTTGGTTTAACATCAGTTCCACCCACCACCCTTGAGGCGACAGGTTTATAGGTGGGCTGCCCACAACCGTAGGCTGTTTCAAGACAAAAACACAATGATAAATGATATGTCTGCTCAGGTTCATTAGCTGCAATGCATATCTAGATGAATTGTGAAAGATATTGCTGCTTATTCCACAGCTTAGGAGCCACAGTATAAGAAAATGACTTTTCTTAGAGTTTGAAGTAGACAAATGTTCTTACCGCCAGCGATGAACAGAGCCAAGATCACAAATTTCATGATGCCTGATTGCAGTGGTTACAGGCAAATAACCATTTATATAACTAACCTGGCCCTGACAGCAACTCAGACAGGTTACATTTCCTGTTGCAAAGCACCGATAGCATTCCCAGTATCATTTAGCCTTGTAGATAAACATCCAAAAATATCAGCTAATCTTAGAGGTTTAATATATGCAGCCTGTGAAATGCACAGATGACATGCTGATATGAAGAGTAATCTCTTGCCAAAGCCAGATGGCTTTTTGTGCTTCACAAAACACTGCATATTTGCTGTTGATGTTGTTGCAAAGTTTCAGGATTAAAATTAATTTGTGAACGCACTAAAAATATAAAGTGTCATGTATTTTGGGTTGAACTGAAGATATTTACCTGAAGTATAGGCTACATGAAATTTAAATGAAGGAAAAAAAAACTGCAGTCCAGCTATGAGAACAAACCTTCAACCTGTTAATCAACAGCAGCACTATTTTGATTAGATTCCACCCTGTGAAATAGGGTCAATGTGCGTCTGAGAGAGCTACTTTTTTTGACTTTTTTTTTAAAGCAATCATTCGTTCCAAAAGACGAATTGAAAGAGTATATAAACATGATGAAGCCTTTGCATATGGCTGTTCTGGTTGTTGGAGGTAAGAAGTCTTTAGGACTGATAAAACAGTCTGATTAATATTTTTAAGAATGATTAAGAAAAGGAAAAACGTTTTCACATTTTTTTTTCTTCATATGTCTCATGAGTAATGAATTATGGTGTAAAATTTGTACATCCAATATATTTTATAAATGTAATGAACTATGAATTTTTTTCCCCCACTATTTCAGGACAGTATCAGCCTGATGTTTTTGGATATATTACCCCTCCAAAAACACTAAACTGCATTTTAATACAGAAATGTAAAAAAAAAATGCTAATCATATGTTTGAATACAACTTTACAAGCATTCTTTTATAAAGCCCTCAATGAGCATTCTTTTTTACTATTATTATTAATGGTTATAATAATTCTTCAGTATTCTATTCTTGTATTTACTGTCATTAAAACAAACTTACTAATGTGGGAGAGAAATACCACTACATGAGGGCGACCACAATGTGTGTGTGTGTGTGTGTGTGTGTGTGTGTGTGCATGTTTATGTGGTTTATAAGGACACAAATTTGTATAATGACATGGGTATGACATAGGTATTACGAATATGAAGGTGATTTATGAGGACATTTTCAGTGTACCCCGTAGTTCCAAAGGCTTAAAAACAAACTTAATGTTGTTTTTTTGAAAATATTACAGTTTCCTGTAAGGGGTAGGTGTAGGGTCAGTGTAGGGCATTAGCACACACAGTCTGTACAGTAGTATAAAAACCATTCAGTCCCCATAAATCACAGAAACCAACATGTCTCTGTGTGTATATATATTATTGCCATTATTAGGCAGGTTTTCTTTTACAGATAAAATTATGCTTAAGTGTTGTGAAATAGATGAAGACTAATTTTATATTTGCTTTATAGACAGATACGGCAAGAGTGAAGGACCTCCACATCCTCTTTTACCACTGTTTGAGGAACTTATCTTCCAGAAACTGGCAGGAAGTTTTGGGAGTTTATTTTTACTCCATCTCCATTTTTTGAGATGGATTAAAATTGAATTTATTGGCAGATTCCAAAGCAAAACTTTTTCTGACCCTGCTGACCCAGTGAGCATTTTGCTGTCCAATGGTCATGCCTTAACTTTGCATATTGCATTAGTATTGCACCCTTCTCATGTTCTTTTAATGATTTTTGACTTTTCAGTCAACCCTTTTTTAAGAAAACCTGCTTAATATTGATGCACGCCTGAATATATACACCTAACTTCATGGAGATTTATATATCACTTACAAATGATTAAATACAAAAGTAATAGTAGTTATTAAGGAATATGAGGAATATCAACTTGCATAAAAATCACTGTATATGAAATATGGCAGTGTATCTGTTATCAGTTGATATCAATACACAGTGGTGCCACTACAGTATGTTTTTAAATGAACTGTTGAGACTCTTAAGTGTTACTGAAATGTTTTGTTCTTTACAGCAGTTCTAGGAGTTACAGAGTGTATCTGGGAAAACATAACCTGTATTTGCAAGAGAGTGGATCCATCGCCATCTCCCCTAGCAAGATAATCATCCATCCAGCATGGAATTCTAACGATATACGGCATGGTGGCCAAGAGAATTCATCATTAGACAGATGAAGATGATACAATATTACAGCACAGTTTTGTGTGTATATACTGTATATATATATATATATATATATATGTGTGTGTGTGTGTGTGTGTGTTAATATATGTAAAAATTAAATATTAATTATTTAAATTATATTAATTAAGCAATAGGTTTGTTACAGCGAAAGTATAGCTGAATTATTTTATACAAATGAGTGTGTTTATCACACTTTAGGTGTGTGCCACTCACATATCCAGCATAAAAGCAGTAACCCATCCACAATCATGTTTTTTTTTTATAGCTGGAAACAATTAGGATAAGGTAGTACAAAAATATAATCTAAAACAGGGCACAACTACACACACACACACACACACAAAAGATACAGATTAACCAGTTAAAACTACAGCTTATACAGTATTTCATTGTCTTATTTAAATTATCCTGATTATTTAAACAATATAAAGTAAACAATATTCTTTCAATTTTTTTTTTTATAAACCTTTTTTGTAAAAGATATATAGTTCCATAATTTAAATAAATAAATGAACGAACGAACAAATTACTTTGTTTTAAAGCACCAGCATTTATGGATATAAAATTTCTCTTTTGAATAGTTCTACATGTATATATATTTTTTTGTGTGTGTGCATCTTCAATTATTATACCAAAGGTAATGTAATTTTTGGTCCCACTTTATATTAAGTGTCCCTAATACCTGTGTACTTACATAGTAATTAGATGTGTATCTAGTATGTAATCACAGTGTAAGTAAAGATTGCTACATAGTATCTACAGCTGTAATTTTTCTGTAATTACACACATTTAACAACCCTCAGAATGGTGTGTGTAAGTACAAATGTGTAACAGGACATTGGTAACAACACTTCTTTCACTTTACTTCACTTCATGTAACAGGAATTACATAGCTACATTTTGTAACAGCAGTATGTATAAGAGTAACTGGAACCGGGGGGTGATCAGGGGGTGTAGTTGGGTAGGTGTAGGGATATGTAAAGTGGGTGGAGTTGATGAAGTTGGTATACCAGTGTATATACATGGTAACTCCTCAGGAACTGCCCAGTTAATATATTCTGGACACCAACCATAATTTATATATAAAGCCTAATTTAATGCCCACTGATCTGTGACATCAGAGTAATTACATGCTAAATCCATAGAAATTGTCTATTTAATATAAAGTGTAACCAAAAAGTGCTTTTAGTCCTGTTACACATTTGTACTTTCATTACCAAAAAGTGTTGTTACCAATGTCCTGTTGTTACACATTTGTCCTTACACATACCATTCTGAGGGTTGTTACATGTGTGTAGTTACAGAAATATTACAGCTGTGGATACTATGTACCGGTGTGTACTTCCACTGTGGTTACATACTAGATACACATCTAGTTACTATGAAAGTACACGGGTACTAGGGACACTTAATATAAAGTGGGACCCCCTTTAATAACTAAAAAAACTAAACGCTGACCTTCAAAAGTTAATGTTTTATTTACCGTCATTTAGCTTTTTTTTTTTTTTACAGCTTAGGTAACAAATCATATCGTCTGTCTCCTTAGCTCGGTCTTATGACTGCGGTGACAGCATGGCAGGCTTGAGTGTTGTATTTACCAGTGGCTCCATTCATTCTTCATCTTGGTAGTGAACTTACTTTAAGCTTATCCCCTGCAGTACGGATACAAAGAGGAAACATGTCACAACCTCATGTCAGTATGTCATGGTGTTTAGCTATTTATATTTATTCCATAATAGAGAGTAAGTTGCTGCGGCTGGGTAGATTTGAGCAAAGCTGCTAAAAAGGCAGCACAAGTCCTTTCAACTCTACCGTATGTTCTCTGTTGGATTTCTCTGTTGGATCTTTGATTTATGTTGTGCAATAGTCATCTCATTTTATTCGCCTCTTCTCACATCTGCCGGCATTCGCTGAAATTGCATGTTAAAAGTTAAAAGAACACCTGTCACAGGCTTGAAGTTGATGGCAACATAAACATAAGTGCATGCACAGCTTGAGTCAAGCTGCTAGAAGAGGCTCTTATACTTCTTCAGGAAGGAAAAAGAGAAATTAGCTTTCCGTGCATCTCCACTTGTGTTTTGAAATGAGGAGGGTCAGATGAAGGTGAGCATAAGAACGGCAGACGTGTCGAGCTATCTTTTATTTCCAGGTTTGTTGACAACAAAATATAAATTATTTAAGGAGGCCACACCGACAAAAAAAGAGGGAGAAAGAAAGGTCTCAAAGTCAACACGTTTGTGTGTACAAATTACATCTGGAAAACCTGAAGTCTAGAATGGACTTAGGCAGCATAATAAACAATAAAGGCAGCATTCACTAGCCTACTTTGAAATTCGTTACATAAAAAAACTTGATGATCATACACTAGCCCACTGAGTTTCACACACTTCCTAGCTTTCCAGTCATAACGAACACAAAATTCTCATGGAGAAACATGTCCCCCGTTGATAAGGAGACATGTGACAAATTAAATCACAACGCCTATGTGTTCTAAAATCACAGCTATCTAGTTAACAGTCTGTACCTAAAATTTACTACACCATTTCCTGTGAAATCCAAAAAGGCGGCAAAAATCTCAGGCAAAGGCATTGTAGTATTCCAGGATTATTTTAGGCCAGACAAAACTGCTCGCTATTTTAGGGTATATTGATACTATAGATCCTAGTCTTGGTATTGTAAATGTTTTATGTTTATACATATCCATTTGTACGGTACGGTATCTTCCATAAGTGTACCTGTACATGCAGATATTTCCACACCACCCCATATTTTTTTGTAAACTTGCTTGGTAGCTCACCTTGTACAGTGTTGCAGGGCTCATGTACGAATCACGTGAAACTATCTTAATAAACCAGATTTAGAGTTTGTAGAAGCAAGTTGAAATGGCACGTTTGCCTTAGCATATTCATTTGATCTTACATTTGCTTTTGTTATCAGTAGATTAAGAGTAGGGTGCTATATTAGTTTTCAATCCAATGGAGCATTAACCTTGTAGTGCCACTTAGCAAACAATCAACATAAGTAAATGTTGCCTGGTAGGATTAAGGTTTGGTTTAGGGTTACTTGCAAGTAATCACTATATGCATAATTTATGGTTATAATAATAAGGACACATTCAAATAAAGTGTCACCATGTTTTGCAATCCAATATGAACACAAGTACATTGTATTTACATTAGATTAAGAACAAAGCAGTTATGGCCAACTAAAATAATATGGGACATTTCAGTTTGAACGTGTTGCAAAAAGTGTAAGAAACAACGCAATATAATTTTGCAGAAATGTCGCCATAGGCACTTATTTTTTAGAAAGCCTGGGTTGTAGTTTCCCTAAATTGTGTTACGTATCAGTTCTTGAACACATATAATGGATCTGAATTACTTTCCCTTTTTTTCCTATTATCCTCTAACTTTCATCATTTGAGGATAGTGCATATGCCAGTGTCTGAAAGTAGTTTCCAGACAGCCAACATGAAATCAGACCCTCTCTTGGCAGTGTTAATAAGTGCTATTCGATCAGCTCAGAGACAAGGTTATTGCTGAACCAATCCGGTCAAGATGAAGAAGCAAGAAAAAAGGCTGAATATTATGGAGAGAGATGATCATTTTACACTGAGATTGAAGAGCAAATATTGTATTAACATAAGTCAATTCCTTAATAAAAGCGCATTATAGCCATTTACACTGAGGTATGTAAGTCAATATTCTAATACTTATATTTGACTTTGAAATAAGATTGTAAGAATGAATATTAATGTAAACTTCTCTCAAGCTCCATGCACAATAAAACTGACCTATTCTTTCACATTAACCGCACAAAGAAAGGCTAGTAACAGAGATGCCTCAGATGTTCCTAGAGTCTCTCTCTTGTCTATGTTTCCCAGCATACTGCCAGGTTGACCAGGGGTGCAAAACTACAGAGAAAATGGCTCTCTGAGAGCACTTTAGAGTACCTGTACCCTCTCGCAATTCTCTTCACTCAATTCAGCAGATCACAGCAGGTGAATGCTAGCCTCTGTGCTAAAGATAATGGATACTTCACTAGTGCACTGTCAGGCTCATTGGAGGATGCCGTGTAATGAAAATAATAGTTTAAACCCAACAAGTTGATGTAATGTCCGTTGGTCTTAACTTGAGTGTGACTTGGTGTTTGGAAAATGGCTTGGCACTTTGAATACCCTTTCACACCACTAAAAATCAATTGACTCTGCGTCATCTTGTGCGCATGTTGAAAGTGGCCACAGGTATGATCATGTACAAAATGGTCAAAGGAAATCCATAGTTTCTGCTTTGTTTGAGGTCCAGGAAATTGGCTCTCTCAAATGTCAAATCTTCAATGCCGATCGATGCCCTCCTAGTGCTTTTAAATGTTTGGTACATAAGCCATCTCCTTACTTTAAACAAAAGCCCCCACAATTTCTGCCTCATTTAATGAGACGTCTGTTCTATAATACACACCCTATAGTATTTGTTACTGTTTAATTAAGACAAGAGACACACAAATATCATTTTTAAAAAGCTTAATCACAGCCTTTTTGATATTTATGGAAAACATCAATATTATTAGTGTGATATTGCTTTTTTGCAACAACTAATACTGTGTGACTAAGCCACTAAAACTTTTTTTTAAAAAGCATTTTTCTTGCGTTTCCAAGCAACACCTTTAGTGGTGGTGTGTTCCTTAATGAATCAGTGTTTTGAACAAATCCATTAAGATAATGATTCATTGACTTACTCGTAAATGCTGTTCCTGGCTGAATTATCGTTTGTGAACAAATTAGTTGGATTAATAACTCAGTGGCTCATTTATGAAGACAGTTGCTTGTTTCAAAATTAAAGAATCTATAACTGATTCATAAAAACAACCTACTGGTTTAACAATGTAACCTGCAAAAAGACAGTTAATGTAATGTCTCTGATGGAATTACAGCAACAATTTGAGAATAAATGCATATACAGCAATTAAAACTTACCGTAAATTGTCCATGCTGGCTAAAGCTGTGATTTGCCTCCCTTTAGACTTTAGAAACAGATTAATTCCAAAATATAAACAGAACAGCTGAGAAGCCAGAGTAAACACATCATGATTAAACACAGTAACTTGCTCTAAATCTCCAAATGCCTGTGTGAGTAGCCTGGGAACATACACCAGATCTCATTCCTTTTAATTAAAGGTTCTCATGATAAACTATCAGGTTGCTTTAATTGGTATTTATGCATGCTGCCTCGGTACTGTTGTCTGTTACATTTCCCATTATGAAATTATGAACTCCATAAATGGGTTCACATGGTTTTCTGGTTGTGATAAACACACCAAAGCCTGATCATTAGCAGTGCATAGTTAAATGTGCATGTTCTTCTCACATTCTGCAAGACTCTGACAGCTGGAGGCCTGGTATTTATATTTATCTGTGCCTGTAAAGCTGCCTCTTAGTTAGAATGATCTACACCTCCTTCAAGCATCCCATCCCCCTCCCCCATTTGTTCCTGCTAATTAATGAGTGTGGTGCTAATTAAAAGCCAGGCAACACTCAATACATTCTGGGTCCTCGAGAAATATTAACATTTTCATTCGCAGGTCTCCGAGACTAATGAATATTCGATTGCAAAATTTTCAAGCAAAATTGAAGGGTTGGGAGAAGCATGAAAGTGACAAGACGACACATACGTTATATATAGACACATATTATCCAGAAGCAATGTATGATTTCACGCAAGCCTCGTGGAGTAAGGAACAAGAATAGAAAATTAGAAATTAAAGATTTGACTGTATCCCAGACATCGTCACACGCAGCCGAGACGTGTTTCAGTATTTCATGTTGATATAACTGAAACACTATGCCATGTGCATGAGAGAAAAAAGCTTTGTATGAAAGAAAAGGCCTCTGTTCGGCCGTATGCTGAGCAACAGGAAGCCTCCTACTGTGTTAAACATGTAAATCAAGCCTGTGAACAAAATGTCTGTGTGGGGCGAGATAAAAAGAGGCAAAAGGCCCAAATCTGGTCTCTTGGGTACAGATCCACACCTCCACCTCTTTCTTTCCACTCCCACTTTTTAATTGCAACTGTTTGCCAATTGCCACAGCTCCTAGTGTGCCCATAACGACGGTTCCTCGCAATGCAGCCATAGCACTTGATCTCTCTTTTAATGATCCTCCTTCTGTAAATTTGTACTGCTCTAGTTTCTTATCTTACAGATCTTTATCAGCTCCACTTGCCTGCAGGCACATTAATTGGGGAGAGATTAATTGACCACAGATCCTTCAGGCATGACCTATGCGCTATGTAATGCACAGTCACGCATTTGCGCTCCTGATTTGATTACTGACTCGCAGCCTTCTATAGCTCTCTGTGTGCAATTAGTGTAAAATCTTTACTAACGACACATATGACAGTTACATTCAATTAGTCGTATTCTGATTTCTACTATATTGATAATTGATCATCTGTAATCAGATTAGACAAGAGTGTAAAAATGATCGGACAGTGATGCTATTTATAGTAGACCCTGTCTATTATCATTTCTGCATAAATCATTGTAAAATCATGCTTATGTAAATTAGCACGTTAACAATTTACGTAAGAATGGTTTTATGAACAATTTGCATAGAAATTTGTTCTCGTGTTTCATGAATGACGCCCAATGAATATTTGTTGCTGTTCGTACGCTTAGGATTTTGGGTTTTGACTGGGAAAAGACAATTATTCAAATGTATTCAAAATTATTCAATTTCAACAGTTTTATGTGGTTCTTCTGGTAATAAGGGGAAGAAAACGGAATGATACAGAAAGTAAGTCTATTTCATGAACACAGCAGCACATTTGTAACACTGCTTCATTTGTACATGACGAAAAGCAAGACTGTTACACTGAAAACCGTTCACTTCAGAGAAGATGATGGGAAATGTGGTGAATTGGTGAACTGGGCCTTGTCACTGTTTTTATCAATATGCTTGTTGTGTTTGCGAGGTACTGACTGCTAGTCTGTCCATTAGTGTTGGGAATGAATACTGCAAATTAAAAGTCATCATTATGCCAGTAGGTGGTGACAAGTGGCTGTCTTTATGTAGATTTAATAGTTTAAATGATTGAAAAAAACGTAATCATTCTAGATTAATACAAGCAACGGTCTTTATTATTGTTGTTGGCAAAGCGAAAACATATTGTCTAAGGGCATTTTCACACGTGGCCTGGTTAGAGCATTTGTTTCTGAATCTGGCGCATTTCTCCCTTGGTTCAATTCATTTTTCATCAACGCAGTCACACTCGTATTCAGACCAAAATAATTGGCCCAAGATTGTCTGAATAAGGTAGTCTCAGCCCAATTGAAAACTAACTCTAGAGTGGTTGCTTGTGGTAAGAAAGCAATCTGACCCAATGGACCAATGAACCAAGCTATATTATAATTCATAATGTGGGTGAGCACATTTATTATTTGAGCTGAAAACCGAGAAGCAGCTTTTCTCAAAACAGGTGCATTGTGGGAATGCTGTCCGGACGAAGACTTCATTTTGATAGATATGCATATAATTTTATAGTTATTTTTTAGTATGTATTTGTATTTATTTTTTATTTTTTAGAACAAACAAATCATCTACATGTATGACATGTATCATTTTATGTGTATAAATATCTGAGAAAGCTGCTGATGCAAGCAAATGTGCAGTATTTATTTATGTTGCATATACTATCAAAAATTTGAAAAAGACTGGGTGTTTAATATGTATTTATTTTTCAGTTGAAACTTGGAAACGTACAGCCTAAGCAATATGCAGCAATAAATTGAGCTCTTGATCCTCTGTAAAAGGATGAAATGTGCTGTATAACCAACAAAGGCTTATGCTATCTGCTTAGGCTCGTGCGCATGGCATATGCTTATGCTCTGTGTGTACTCTGCCATTTAGAGCCAGGGACATTTCTCTTTGTCACATTGCTCTCCTGACTCAACCAGCTGAAAGCGGGATTAGCCTCCAGTGTCTTTGAAAAGTCAAGAAGTGAGGGAAAAATGAGGATAAAGTGATGACAGGATGGAGAGAGTGAGAGGAAGAGCGAGACAGGCAGAAACACATGGGCAGTTACATGAGCTAGAGTGCTGGAGAGAAAGCAAAACAGCTTGGCTGGGAGGGACATGGCATACATATTTCATATATTAAAGACAAGCATTTCATTTCCATATTTAGTGAACACCGAGAGAGCTTATTCAAGCAGTCAGGGCTTTGCTGAGGTAGAAAATCAGCAAACTCGCTATGCCCATGTATTTCCAAATCAATCTACTGCCATCTGCAACAGATGCATGACATGGCACGTCTGGGTTTCCCATCTGATTTCCAGAAAACCCTCCAACATTTTTCACTCTGATTGGCTTTTCCACATCTAGAAGCTTCATTGTTATCAAATGCGCAGGGACCAGTCTGGCCCCTGAAAGTGTTTTAATGAGAGTGGAGGAGTGACCCAGGGTTTAAAGTAATATTCCAGGTTTAATTTAAGTTGAGCTGAATCAATAACACTCATGACAGTGTTGATTACCACAAAAATTTATTTCCAGTTGCCTTGAATACAGTAAGGTGTTAATTTAGTATTATTCATCGTTGTGGTATGTATTGATATTTTTAAATAGCTTTCATTTTTATGCTAGTTTACATTTGTTTGTAAAGCTTGTCATTTTAATTTAGGGTTTTTTTTCTCAGCTTTTTATTTTTATTACAGTTCAGTTTAAGTCATTTTATTACTTTAGTTTTTGACATTTAACATTTAGATTTGACCTTTTTTTTATTGAAAAGTTCATTTCAACCTTGTTTTAATTAAAAGTTACAATATAATTACAGAAATATGAAAATGCTTATTATATCACCAGAATAGCCAAAATGTTGCAGTATTTTCCCCCACACTGAACAAGCCTATTACAGTGCTTAACCCAGTGAAAATACATTGCTTTAGATAAAAGCATCTGTTAAACTGCTTACTAATTGTCTGTCTTTTTTTTTTTTTTTTTCTTAATCAGGTGTAAAGAGGGTTTCCAGGGCATTCGCTGTGACCAGTTCCTGCCCAAGACTGATTCCATCCTGTCTGACCCAAGTGAGTACACTTGCTTTTAATAAATCAGATGCATGTAAACGCATAAATTTTTACTCTGCTGTGTCTGAAGTTAACAGAAAAATACCACTTGTACAGTCTATGGATTATACAGCCCTTTTGAAATTGTTTTGAAATGAGTGTACTGGGTCACTGACGTGAATAGAGAGAAATGGCTATATAACTTTCAGCTTCTAACCCAAATGAATGCTTAACCTCAATGGACCATAATGCATTTATGCATTCATTTGCCAATAACAACAAGGCTTTGCAGTTTGCTGTCTTACAGGCACTGTTGTCATAGAAACCTTGTCATTACTAAAGTGTCACAACATTTTCATATTTTTCTGACAGGAACAGATTTCTAGATTTTCCCACCCACTCAGCTAATGGTCGTATATTCACACGCATCTACCAAACCTGAATGTCTCTTTTCTGAATGATGTATACAATTTTATCGAATAAGGCACTGAGTGTGTACTCTATGACATACATAGAAAATGCTCCTAAGTGTGTGTGTGTGTGTGTGTGTGTGTGTGTGTGAGCAAACATGTACAGGTAGTGATTGCATGTTGTGTGCAGTGAGTAAGCCCACTTGATGAATCACGAATGGAGCTTGAAGATGATAAGTTCTGTTTGTTGATCTTCTCGTACAGATCTATTAGTGCTGCTTTATTATGAAAGATAATAAAATGAGCTGCTCAAGAATTCTGCCCAATCATTGTAATTGGTGAATCCTACCAGCTGTAGAATGTATAGAACGCACCCTTGTACTGAACAAACACAAACTTTGCGTCCACACTCACATGCCCACATATCACAGGATAACCTTCATATTTTATATCCAGAGAAGGTATTAGGACAGCACATTGATCTGTTTTATCATATACCCCGTTTCACAGAGATTTTAAATCTCTTTCCAGACTAAAATTTAAGTCTGGGCTGTTTCAGCTGTAAGAAACTTAAACTAAATGATCTTAAAACATGTCAATACCTTTGTTTTGTCTCAAGATGCACCAGTAATGTTATTTCTAAGACATAAAAATGTCCTAATTGAACAATGGCGTAATATTGGCTTAGTCTAAGGCCTGTCTGTGATGCCAGGCCAAAAACTCATATTTATGCAGATTATAAGATACAGAGAGAAAAAAACTAAATACAATATATGCATAGCATATTTATTTCCTTAATGCTTCCAATTGTTTCAAGGAATTGCAAAAGTCAGGTTACAGTGCAAATGTGCCCAGAAAATCTGCATGGGACAATTTCTTATCTTGTAAGCCTGATTTTGAGTGCCAGGATGTGGAGGATCAGGCGAACTGCCACTGACATATTTTACTAGAACTATACAACATCACTCCATAACTGCAATCCAATTCCAAAAACCTCATTTACATACAAAGGAAGCATGTTCGTGTTGCAAAAGACAATGCCTTAATTCAAATACACTGCAGATCTCTTGTAGCATATTTAGCAGTCCTACAACAAAGTTGTTGATGGTTTATGAATTAACTGCAAATTTTTTGGGGTTCCCTTTCGACAAAGTCACCCCGTGGCATGATGATATACATTAGTGTGTGTTCATAAACAGCATTTTGCTCTGGTCTGTTTCTGTTTCTGCTACTTCACATGAAGGTTAATGAACACCACTGTAATCTTCTGAATGGCACCCTGACAGAGTTTGGCACAGATTTGCTCCACAAGACTGCCAAGTCTTAGCCACTTCTTATCACTTTTGGCACAGAGACTAGGAGCCACCTATTGGGCAAACGAAAAATAGAATTAAGCACAGCAGAGTAACCAATTTCAGACGTGTCACAACAGCAAATTGTGAATAATGAGCTTACCACTCAATTCAGACAATAATAGCTCTGTTGAAGGAGAATTTAGTGCCGTGACAAATGGCTATTGTGGAATAAAAGCCGCACACATATTTTATGTTGGCCAACTAAACATGACACATCGTTTTATACATGTGACCCTACACGTACAGGTCACGCACACAGGATGACTTACTGAGCTTTTACAGCTCTTAAATTTTCTGTAATCTCAGTGGTATCCTTTCTGTTTGGATGGTGCTCTTGGCTCTTCGGATACACACGATCTTCATCAGTTCAGAAAAAATCGTAGACAGGCTTTCAGTGTTTAAATTTTAAGATGCCAGTAATGGGTTCACTGACAGGACAGGCACACACATAGCCAAGTCTCTCCTGTACTGGCGCTCTTAAAAGCAATATTCAGCGGAGACAGGGACACCCAGGGTCACGGTGTCCTTGAGTTATACAGCCAAGCCTTTCATCAAACATCTCTAAACCTCTTTCCCTCCAACCTCTAGCTGATTTTCTTCATGGGTAACAATTACAACAATAACTACACCGTAATGGAGATTTAAAAAAGACTTCGGTCATCATTTAATCATCTTTCTTTCCAGGCGTGCATGGTTTTATTTCTTCTGTCCATGAAATGAAAGTCACAGTGGTCCAGAACAACAAACAATCTTCTTTTTGCATATGTTTTAAAGTGCCCCTATTATGCTTTTTTTCAACAACACCTCAGCAGTACAAGCTCTTGTTGTGTTCACGTCATTTTACTGATGACTGCTTTTCCAATCTTGGAATACAACACGATACTCACCAAACATTTGGTCTTAAGAGAAGGA
>JAUCNO010001053.1:14129596-14139764 GCA_032353835.1 Enteromius viviparus
TGGTTCAAGCTTTGAGTCTGTGGAGCGCTGTAGCGGTAGACCAATCATATAGGACTGCGCCATCTGACCAATCACAGTGAGGAATTACGGGAGGGAGGGGTTTACACAAACCGAGTCTTCGAACTGCTTCACACGAGTCGTTTACGAATCATTTGGAAATGGGGTCAAATAAAATCTATTTTTAGAGAAAACTAAAGTGTTTTTTGACCTTGCATACAGGTAAACCTGTTTTAAGATACTCTTAAAACAATATTAGCCACCTTTAAAATGGCATAATAGAGGCACTTTAAAGTACATTATTTTGCGTGGGTAATATATATTTATTTAAATATTATTTTTGGGTAGCAAGTGTTTTACTTTTCATTTTAAAAGTTATACTGCTTAAACTTTATGATGACCTTATTTCAAAGGTTGACGTGACTAAATGTATTCTGGGTTAAATTCAAGTTAAGCTTAAAAAAAAACATCTGTGGCATGTAGGTTATTACAAATTTTTAGCTCATTCCTCAGTTTGTCAAATAAAACAGGAAACGCATTTGTAGTAATGCACTTACAGTAAAAGCCTAAGAGGCAAGATAGCCTGAGGTTTCGAAAGCAGCATATTTTTGCTAAAACACTTATTAAAATTTTAGTTTTAGATGTAATGTTGTCTAAACTGTCTTTTTAGTGGGGGTACGTCTAGGTGGAGTCTCTGTATAATTTGTTTTTGTGTAGAATTTGAGTTTATGAATAGTTATTTGCCATCCATTCCTAGTACCTTCACAGGGTAAGATAAGGTGAAGTTAGATCTTTCATCTGCATTCTTCTGCCTTTTGCTTGCATCCAAATATTCCATTATGTCTCACAGTGTCATATATATTCATCAGAGCACCTGACCCTGGGTCAAGAAGAACATATATTCTGAATTATTACAGTCGTTTTCTGAATGGCACCAAGGATCGAGCAGCCAAAGCCAAACATTTGTAAGATAAAACACTACATGTCTACACTCCAAGTGAATTAGGAATTTTCTTTTTATTGGAAGAGAAGGCAAGACATGTAATGAAACATGCATGTCTCCATCGTTGACCTCTCTAAATATGATTTTCAAAATCTCCCATATTAAACAAATTCATGTTCATCTGTAGTTTAAGCTAAGGTAGCTCTCACTTTCTTGATCTACCGTCAGTTCTTGATTCATTTGATGGAAAGAAGTACACACTATAAAGGCAAATATGCCTTTCACATCTTCACAGTAGATAGGACAGGATGTACGGTTTTCTCTTAAAACATCAGAGATTTGATGTGAATGTTCTCTTGCAACATCAGTTGCTATTGTGCATTTAAAGAGATAAAAAAACATGAACGCAGCAATTTAGTTCTTTATCTTTTCACCCTTCTTGATCATCTTTGTTTTTATACAGTTACCACACATTTAAAAGTCATTATACTAATGAATGCTTGAATCTGATTGGCTGACGAACGTTCTGAGGTGTGCATTATTTTTCTAATAATTCAACGGCCCGTCGTCAATTATTCCTTATGTTATATTCAAGCAGTATAGTACCCTTTACAGCATTTTAACATAAATATACTTCATAAAACATATCATATTAATTTTAGTCAATTTTACTTTAACTGAAATGGCGAGTCAAGTGAGGGTCCTTCCAATTTGAGGGTTTCAAATTGTTATTAATGTTATGAATACCCTATCGTTGCATAAATGTTTATCTTCACTGTTTGATCAGAACCAAAAAGTGCATGTTATTTGATCAGGTGTCTATTTTGCCTTTCTTCATCACACAACAAAGGCAATTGCAGTATCATTGGGGCAATGCTAATGGATTGCAGTCACTAGAGGCAATTTACCTTACCGCGTGGGAAAGTATAACACAAGTGTAAAGGGAAGCTTTATGCTGATTGCTGCAATTCATCTGTTGAGGCCTTGTGCAATTCTGCTTGTTCATACTTGTAAAATATTTATCCAGGTCTGAGGTAATGCTTTCAGATGGGTCATTTACAGTGAGATCCAGATCTTGTCTCTTCATAAAGAGAAATATGTGAATTGTATGCTGATTTTCACTGCGTCCTCTTATGTTGCAGTCTCCTTGGCAACGTGCCAGGTAGGCAGGGTTATAAGGGCTGTGTTTCTTCTTTATGTATCTTAGCTGAAAATAAAATGCATGTAGCGAAGCTAATTTTTAACCTGTTGAGCTTCTATTAGCTACCTGCCTGGAGACGGTCATCTTTTCGCATTTTCCTGTGATAACTCAATTTAGCCTCCATCTGGCATCAATTCAGGCAAATGTCAAGAATGTTCAAAGGATCTGATTTACAGCAATCATGTACGACATGATTTATGCACTCAGGGTTTAATACACATCACCACTTTGTGGCGCGTACGTTTCTATTCTGTTTGATTGACAGGAACCTATTAGCTCTCAATTTCACGCGCCTCCAAAGAGACCTGCTGTTTATTTGTGGAGTTATCTGTTTGTTATTGTTACTTTGAGGGCCTCCTCCTAATTTCAAAGCTTTACGAGAACAGATCCCTCATTTTGGTTGCCCAGATTCCCTGCTGATCACAGTGTCTGTTTACTGAAAAGGGAGTCAGTGGTTATTAGCAGTCTCTTTGTGATGATGGCTCTGCCAAAGGCAGCAGGTGAGAGGGGGTAAGTAATTGTCAGACTTGCTGATTAGAAAGGGCTCTTGCAGCCATGGGCTGCTTATATTTGAATTATTTCAGCTATAAGAGCTTCTTGTCATCATTTCAGCCTCTCTGACTAGATGACAGTGTTATTGGCCTTTTGTAACTTTTCATTTAAAGGGCAAGTCACAGGCATGATTAGTTATCAAAGACAGAGGCATCATGTTCAAACGTGAATCTCGGTGCTGCAGATTATGTAAATCGAGTCGATATAATTTCTCTGCAATCACTAGGAAATGTCACCCACTCACTGTTACAAGCAACTTTAGATTCCTTGGGATTCGATTCAATTTTAAGTCAAGATCCAATTCCAAGATAATTCTTGATTAATTTCTCAGTTGACACCCAATTAAAGAGAACCATGTATTCTTTATGCAAATACTAATAATATTTATAAGATATGATATTAAATTTAGTGCTGGGCAATGATCACATCAAAAATAAAAGTTTTTATGCACGTAATATGTGTGTGTACTTTGTATATTTATTATGTGTATGCACACACACACATGCATGTATATATTTAAAAATATATATTTTTGAATATATTTATAAACAATTAAATTCTGTAAATATATTACATAAATGAATGTAAATGCTATGAACATGTAAATATATCTTAAAATATACATATATATTGGATATGATTAATTGCAATGAAGCATTGCCCAGCACTGATTGGTTTTTCGAGGGATCTTAAAATGTTAAATTATATTTTTATATTTTGTACAATTTTCTTTTTTTAAATCTTTTTCCATTGCAATGTAAGCTGCTAACCTGTGACGACTTGCAAATTGTTGCCAAATTCAGCTAAAAATCTTGTGTGTGTATACTATTAAACATGAAAATGGAATTTTGTGGCCCAGTCCACAATTTTGTTTCATAGTTTCTTTGATTCTACAGAATGTCCTCTATCACTCAGAAAGTTTAAACTATCAAGTTTGCTTTGTAGCTAACAATCTCGTCTTATCTCATCTTCGTCTTAACACACATCTGCGGCTTTTCAGATCTGTCTGTGCTGGCAGACCTCTTCCTCTCATTTCACAGTGCTGGATTCTGTCAGTCCTCCGGCCTCCTTAGTGTCTAAACATTATGAGGCTCTCCTTTAATAATTCTTCCTAAGCCTCTCAATCTCCCCAGCGTCCCTTAGTCTGTCAATCTGCCTCGTAGGCATCCTCTCCTCACCTTTATTCACAAGCCACCAACACTTCAGAGTTATTACCCATAATACCCTGGGAGGACCACAGCGTCATCCTTACAATGACAAACAATGGGGAGCTAAGATAGTGCTGACAGGTACAGTCTGTCTGGCGGTTCATAAAAGACTTTTGTAACTCTGATGTAACATGAATAGCAAAGGAAAGTGAAGACAGAAGGGAAGGGAGGAGAAAAGGACAGTAATTGGTTCTGTCCTGCTGCGTCTGTCCACCAGCTGTCTCAGCGTATCCAATGATCATTTCCACCTCAGAATACTGGACAAACTTTGCCATTTCACTTGTAATGGCAGTTGTTACGGCAAATGTCTCATTGTTACTGCTTTAACTGATGGTAATACTGACCACCAATTGAAAATAAAGGTCACAGCAGCACTTCAGAAGAAGGCGTTATGCTTGTATGGCTTTAATGGTAGGGGATTGATGAAAATGGATATCTTAATGGCTCATTCTAGCACATTTGAAGACGCTGAGAGCGTCTGATACCCTCGCTCGATACGAAGACATACAGTACAATGATTGTATCAAATGTGAGCAAGCCGTACTCACTTCTAACTTTGTTTGCTCACATTGGAGTACAACTTACACAGTCAGCCTGCGTTTGTCGAACAACTCAAGATTTTCTGTGGATGACGCTTTCAAGATATAGATTAGCATAGAACAAGATATCCTTTATATTAAACATGGCCTATTGCTTTTCATAGATTCCTCTGATCCTATTTGAAGACCATAGGCTGCAAATCATTTTTACTCACCCATATCCTTAGTATAGCTCTGGTTGAACATGACCTATGAGCCAGTGAGAGACCATTTTGCACCCGCTATAGTCATTATTCATGACTGTCAGGATCCCATGGCCCTGCCTGTTCTCATCACATACAGCTGTCAAATTTGGACCTTTTTTTCTGGCTGTGTCATCTACTGGTATGTCATGAAACTGTCTCAAAAGCTTGAGAAAAGATCCTTGAGACCGTTTGTAGGCTTAGGCAGCTAAACTGATGAGTCACCCACATCCAGTGTGCCCACAAAGACGTGAGTGTTAGTCAGTCCTTAGGAGTGTCAGTGTGCATGTGTGTGGGCATTTGCTTGCAAAAGCGTGGAAAGAGAAAGTCAGGTAAAGTTCTGTTTGACATCAGACCCTAATGTTGATTAGAAGGTGGGTATTGCAGGAGCCCACCTGTAACACTGATTCATCAGCAGGTGAACTTTTAGTTAACTTTTTATTAGGGCTCTAACTTAAAACGTTTATAAGATCGGTCGTTCACACAATTTGCAGATAAAATCCTAACAGCCTTCGTGAAATGAAATTTACGCTGCAGGTGCTTTGTTCTTCATGTGTTTATTTGAAATTGGATGTAGAAGATGTTTACAAGTAATGGCATTTAATAATCTCTGAGGCAAAAGATTTCAGCCTTGGCCTTACAGCCCCTCATTGGCTCAACAAAGATGCAGATGGGGTGTCTATGTGTTTCTCTCTGTATGTGTATACAGTATATATATATATATATATATATATATATATATATATAAACCTTCTAATAAGGCGCAGAAAAGGTGAATATGCGTGAGTTTCGTTTACTGAATGCTCTTAGGATGTGTGTACCATTTGCTAGCACTGTGTTAAGCAGGATTCAGCGTTCTTGATTACATTACATTGCAGGACCAAATATTGTTCCAAGTTGGCCAGAACAGCGGAGATGAGATGAATACGCTTTTAATTATCATGTCGGACTTTGACAAGCTGCAGTGCGACACACAACCCTCAATCCTCCCATTAGACAGGATGAGTGCCAATGAAGGGATGCCCAAATTATTTGTTACAGCTTCAGAGTCAATAATTATACAGTTGGCAAACTGTTTTTTTTACTGTATATATTACAACTTAATTTGCTATCTTTCAGACTGTAGCTTAATGCTGTGCATGGGTGAGGTTTTGGGGGTTGTATGTATCTTGGAACCTAAAAAATGGGTCATAGACCTAAAAAGGTTGAGAAGACCTTAGAAATATTCCACTAGAATACATTTGCATCTGGTGTGAAAAAGCTTTTTTTGTTACTTTTTACACCTCTATTTTACTAAGTCTTTCACCGTCTCACTCTCTCTCTCTGTCATCCTCTGTATCTCACCCTCATGTCTTTTTTTGGAGCTACAAAGTCTGTGTGTGAAATTTGGTGGCATTCTCAGTGAAAGCAGGTGGGGGGTTTGGGTGAACATTGTGGCTGGCCTTTCAGGAGCTTACTTTAATCTCTGATTTGTAAAGCAGGGTGGCAAAACACTTTCTCTGTCCAGCTGTGACTGCTCAGCCAGTCCAGCGTGACCATTTCTGATATTTTTTACTTGTAATTATTGTTTATATTAGAGAAAAGGGCAAGGAAATCCAGCAAAATGTGTTTTTGTTTTTTTTTCTTCTTTCAGTTTTTTTGTTTGTTAATTGATTGATTATAAAACTGTAGCTGTACCGTTGCCAGCAGGTTTTCTTGGTGTGATGAGAGCTGATTTCATGTCCCAGATGCCTCATATCTCTAAAATGCTTATAATGGCAGGCACTGAATAATGCAGTGAAAACTAGACAGTGTTTCCCACAGGATTTTGAGAGACTTGTGGCAGCAGGTGACGTCACATTAATTAGCATACATATGTGACGTCATTGCGTCATATTTTCTGTAGTCATACATAAGTATAAATATTAAACTTTAAAACTACACAGGAATCACTCTCAGTGTAATCCTTAAAGCCTGATTTATTATCGCAACATCGTCTGATAAAATCAGCATACATCAAACTTAACGTACACCTATAAGCGACTATTTGCGCTCGCGTGTGTGTGAGATGCAGCAGCTTGTGGCAGCGGGCAGATGTGGAGTGCACGGAGGGGAGGGGTGTGTGTAAAGGTGCGTTCACACCAGACGCGAATGCGTCAAGCACGAGTGATTTAGATGTTAAGTCAATGCAAAAACGCGATTACACATCCTGCGGCACCAATCGCGCGAAACGAAAATTCGCACTGCGTTAACCAATCAGTAGCTTGCTCTAGTTTTGACGTGATTACTAGCAAACGGAGGCAGAATTCCGAAACTATGGAAGACAAAATAATTTTCTCTGATACATCATCTTACTTTCATAAAAACAGGAATAAAAAGGAAATACATAATAGATTCATTAAACCAGAGTTTGCCTATGAGATATACCCAAAACGAATTTTACCTCATGTTAAACAATTACAGAGATATCAGGAGGCAGCAGCAAGTGTCAGAATTACTAGCCACGGTGAGGCTGCCCTCGTATGGAATTACTTTTGTGCCAATTAGAATGAATGTAACTTTATAAAAATGAACGTAATCTTCCAAGAAACGATCAAAAATATGCCACTGCAAAAGAAGAAAAACACAATGAAAATGAAAAAATTTTCATGCTAATGAGGAAGTCAGAGAGCAACTGTCCATCAAAAGCTCATTAGCCAATCAAAGTAGATTGCTGTTAAGCCCGCCCCTACGAAAGGTTTGTGCCAAAACAGCAAACGAAAAATTGCGAAGCGTAAGCGAAAGCTGTGACAACGCATTTAGAATCCATGATTTGCGATAACGATTCTTTGAAAATCATTAACAAAGAATGAAGCATATTTGAAGAGCATGTTAAGTTTGTGCGACTGAGTTAATTTTTTCATTTTCATTGTGTTTTTCTTCTTTTGCAGTAGCATATTTATCATCGTTTCTTGGAAAGTTACATTCAGTTTTATAAAGTTTCGTTCATTTTTATTGGCACAAAAATAATTCCATAGCCTCGGCGGATCACCCGGTGATCACGTGAAGCTCGCGGCTCCGAAATCGGCGAAGCAAACTTTTAAATAGGCGCTTCATTTTTTAATAAACCACAGATTTGTGTTTTAAACAACTACATTCTCGCCTGAAATACCGCATTTCATGGCACAATAACAGCAAATGTGACAGTCGGTATTGATTGATATTGATTTTTTTGGTCTGTGTTGAATCTGTGGCGGTCAGAATTCGTCTATGTGTGGGAAACACTGCTAGATAAGAAAGATCTCAGAGTACAGTAGGTATTATTGCCTAATTCAAATATACTAATGTAGTTACTGTACGGCTTGGACAAGAGTATTGAAAAAGCTCACAGCACAATAGTACATGTTACACACAAGCTGCAAGATTATGAGCAAATAAGACTGCATTAAATTTCTGACATTTATGAGAAGGAAGCTTTATGGCATTTGAAGATATTTGATTAGGCTTTGTTATTATCCATTTTCTTTTAGAGAGTGATTGTAGTTTATGATCACCCTTAAAGTGGCAGATCTCATAAAAAAAAAAAAACAATCCTTTTTGTGGAGCAGGAGCCCACTGGACATTTGAAGTCTGCAGACCATCTTGAAGGTATCCATTGCATTTTCCATTAATTCTACACTGTAGAGGAGGAGCAAACAGGAGGGGGCGCCCAGAGATGACCTTTGTGTGTCTTTGTGTAGGAAAGAGAGAGAAAAACAACTTACACAATGTCATCTTCATGAGGAAACCCCCAATTTATCATGAACGTGGCATTTATAGATGAGTGCACATTTGTAACACTTATAAATCAGGTTTGGAAATGAATTTGCTCACATTTAATCAGAAAATGTAGCAGATGTGGTTGTAATATTTAATTTTCATTATGTTATGTGCAGTATTCTTCATCATGAAGGATCACTTAGCCTGCAACATTTTATCTCATGTTAATCTATGCATTGCTTTCTAAGCTTTTAGTGTATCTTTACATCTACAACTAATTAATGTTGGGCTAAAACATTCTGTTTGAGTATTCCAGGGATGAACAACGGAATGACTCTGAGACTGCTCAGGGGGCTTTCTCTGCTTTAGATGTGAATCTAAACTGATTCTACTGCCATGGCTTTCTCAAAGCCACCCACTCACATGTGAAAGCTCACATGCACATATGCATCCAAAAACTCATCCATCCATTAACTCTGATGCTGTTGGTGTAAGTAAATGGGGTTCAGCTGGTCGTTTGTAGCCTCAGGCTCTATGGGTAGAGAGTTTATGGTCTCTCGTGGGTTCATTTACATCTTTCTTTTCAGTTCAGGAATGCAGAAATGGGTTCAGTTTTGTTTTAAAGGTTCTGCAGCAAGGTAAGGCATTAACACTAAGCTAGCAATGAACAGTTGCTCAGTGGGCTCTCATTAAGCCTCATAGTTGCATTGCTCAAAGATAAGATTATATTCTGACACAACTACTGCATAAATCATACTTAAATCAAATCTTTAAAATGGCTGTCTTGTGTTTCAGAGCTATAATTCATGACTTACAGTGCACTGGGAGTTAACCTAGGCAGGAAGCTCACTTTTCACTATCTTGACTAACTGAATGATAACATTTAGTAAACACATCTATCAAGTCTTTTATGTGCACCAAGACTGCATTTATTATTATACATTTAACCAATGAGGACCCGGACCAATTATGAGGCATATACAACAGACCAAATGGACCACTTATAACATGTTTATGCAGTTGTTTTAAAATTCAACCCCTCCTTGTGCGTGGTCTGTAATGTTACATATACGTGACATTAGGCGTTAATTATACATTTTTGATGTTACATGTTTGTTACATTGAGCATTTACTTCTCAACTGAAAAAAAATAAATTTTTATCAGTTTTTTGCTTTTCCACAACATACATCAAAATTATTACTTTACTAGGGGAAAAAAAAAACTTTTTAAGTAGTAATACAGTTTTTGCATTTTATTTGCTTTGCCGAAACATTTTTCAAAGCTACGTAATTGTGACCGTTACATTTTACTTAAACTCTTTTGTAATGTATCAAAAATTCTACCCTTTCATGTATATGATTTAACCAGAACTACATTTTTAGATTTTTTTTTTTTTCATAACTCGAAAATGTGCAAAATGAATGAAGAAAAATTAAAATAAAATGTATCCGTTTTTTGCTTTATAAGAGTATATTCCATACATATTTTGATATATATCAAAAGTTTTTTTCTAGTCTTTTCTAGGGAGATAAAAACTTTTTTCAAGAAGTAATAAAGGTTTTGCATTTGATTCAGCTAAATTAATTGAGCAGCTCATTACCATTTATCTTAATGTGACAAATACGTCGCATCAAAACTCTGCATAATTATACATTTTTTCTTTTGTTTCTTGTGTTTTCTATACACTTATATACACTATAGGGCTTTTCACACTGTGCTTAACCCCGGGTTATCTGCGTTCTAAACACCGCTTTTAACCCCGGGTAAA
>JAUCNO010001053.1:14139864-14151385 GCA_032353835.1 Enteromius viviparus
GTAGCACTTTGAGATTTTTCTAATGAAAAGTGCGTTAGAAATAAAATGTATTATTATTATTATTATTATTATTATTATTATTATTATCTTCAAAAATTCACGTTTTATATAGTTCTTGAGAAAATCGAAATATACTTGGCGTGTTGACCATGATTTCAAGGATGAGATTTGACTTGTACAGTATATTTCCAACTGAACATTCTGCCAACATTTACTCTCCCTCAAAAAATCTTTTCCAAACTGCACAGTAAAGCTCAATGGGATCCAATCAATGTTGTTTTGGAACCTCAGAGGCATTTATTGTACGTACAAAACAGTTTAAACATTCTTCAGAATATTTTGTGTGTCCCAGAAGAGATCAAAAATTCAGCATATAAATGCTGCAACATACCAAGTTGACGGCCAATGCCGTTATTGAGTCTCTGTCAACTCAGTTTTTGCAGTGTGTTCCGCTCCGTCTGCATCGGCCAGTCTGTAAGACAGTCTGATTGGCTGTTCAGCTCAGTGAACAAGTGCACGAGAAGAAAAGCGAAACTGAAAAGGGTACCAACTACTAAGTCAAGATCAGCCACACAGAAGACTGTTTTAATATTTTCCTCTTAATTTTACATTTCAGCATGTGAATATTTTAATAATAACATGGCCATCTGGAATGAAGAAAGTGATTAACATGACTGATTGATTTCTATTCAGAACCGTGAGCAATAGATGTTGCATTTGCATTTTGTATATTCAAAGTCCTAGTTTTCTAGTCACTGCCACCTGCTGATATAGATGGTTATTTTCTCTGCATATTTACAGAATTTATGTGCTAGTTGGCCATTGGCTGTTGTGCATTCAAATACAACTTTTTACCACAGATAATTTAAGACAACACAATTGACTTTCATTGCCAAATCTTCAATGCCAGTTTGGTGGGTCCACAAATGAATAAACATAGGTGAAATTAGGGAGGAACTGTCATAGGAGTGAATTAACCCTCGTGAAAGGGGATTTGGTTGACCATACTGACTGCCATCCACAAGTTCAATTCCAGGAACACCAGTTCATTCAGATTCATGAAAGCACTGTTGCATTTTTTTATGGAGTAGCACAGAACATGTCACAAATACCTGACAGATATTGCAAAAAGAGGTGTCCAGAGATATCACGTCTGTCTCTATGACAGCCCTAGGCTCTCTAAAACTGCAAAAATGAATGTGACCACAGGAAGCTTTTGTTTAGCCACTAAAGAAGACTAGGGGACGCTCTCTGGCTGTCAGTCACTTTGAACATTCAGGTTTGCTGACAGGGAGAGGGGGCAGTCTAATTCACTCAAGCCTGGTAGAAGTTAGCAAAATGACTAACATCACATACAGCACTTTAATGCGAATAAAATCCATACAATCCACACCTCCTCGCTAACACAAGTCAGTGTCAATCATTAGCACAGAAAAATAGAATTTACAGACTCCACCACCACATCTGGATACAGAGATGAGTCCTACTGGATTTTTCACGCAGAAGTAGGACCTGAAGGGTTGAAGGAAGGTACATTTTCAGATAGTGACGTGATTCACTCTATGCCATTTCCCAATTGCAGTTGTTTCTCACAAGCTTTTGCCTGCTAACATTTCTGAGCACTGTTTGACGTCAGGGCAAGCCAGGCTTCCATGTCCATGGCTACTCAACTGATAAGATCGGTTTAGGGCTCGAAGGAATGCAAGCGAAACAGAGCAACTGTTCTCCCTTTTTCAAAGACAATGGACTTTTCCCTAAATTCATTCACAGAAAAACATCCTTTGAGTAAACGCATAGGTAACACTTTATAATAACTACACACTATGAATAATTAGTTAAGCATTGGAAAATAGTTAATTAATCATTTATAAAGTATTGTTCCTGCGTTAATAGACATTAGTAAGCAGTTTATAAATACAGCTAAACATGCTTTATTCTTGCTTTATAAGCATCTATATACTATGCTTAATAATTGTATTTTCATACTTTATTAAGGATCAGTTAATAATTTCTAAATTAAGCATAGGGAGGATCAAAGGATCATAAAAAGTTCCCTCCAAGGCACCGCCACACGATTGGTCCTTGACCTACAGAAGGTGTGACCTTAACAGGTTACAAAAGCCTTCACACCAGAAACATACCCTCTCTTTTGCTCTTTTCTCTTTCTCTTCTCTCCTTGATCCCGGAACCACACCATCTCTCAATGGTCTCCTAAGCCCACAGGCCCGATGCACACGCATTGAAGGAGGGCCTGCACTGCAGTAAAGGCTGCCTTCCTTTGAGACACTAAGATGATTCTCAAACTCCAGGCAAAACTAAGTTCTACACCAGGCCTAAGCCTCGACTTTTCATGTATCTCAAGATCCATGAATTGCAACAGATCTCTCTCTCAGCTCCCTTTTCATCGACCGAGCACCAGAATCAAGATCTCTTTTGGAATTCATTACTACTCGAACCAGGAAGACATGATTGCCAAACCAAAACCTTGGAACCATCAGGACTTTGAGACTGCATCGGACCCTCACCAACGAGGCAATGCAAGTATCGTACATATAACTACACGAAACAGAGGTTTAGTATTAGTCATTGAATCCGTCTTGAACGGCACTGATGGTTTTACAGGTGGTCAACTGCCTCTCTTTTCATAACTTTAATTCTAGCTCTTTCTTAATGGTTCACCCTTTAGCCTTGCTTTGCACTTTCCCTTTAGTGTGAATGTATTTATACATGCGAGTTAATGTTGAGTTAATAAAACTTTTGCACAAATTACATGAGTTTTTGATTCTGCCTTGAAACATAACGTCCCTTTACGATTTGACCCTTGCTACATGCTCTAATTCAGTGATAATGTAAGAAGGCATTTTTCTGTGGCCAAGAAAATATCCTTTTTAATTACACCGTTTTCTCTGAATGAACAGATTAGTTGATGATAACTCTGCTACATTTATTACTGGCAGCTAATATAAATAATTGCAATTAATCATAATTAATAGTAGTTATTTATATATATTTCCCTTACTGAGCTACAATTTGTTACAGAATGATAGAGTTAAATGTTGTTATTTTTGTTTTCTTTGTGGAGTGGTTTTGCTACGTTTCTGGATCTTTGATCATTTCAGTTGTATTGCTGTCTACGAAGGGTCGGTTCGGCTCTCTGATATCATCAAAAATATCTTAATATGTGTTTAGAAGATGGTCTTTAGGGTTTGGAACGACATGAGGGTGAGTAATTAATGACACCATTTTTTCATTTTTGGGTGAACAAATTTTAGCTTGCTATAAATGTTCATTAGTACATTCAACAGTTAACTTATTTTAATGACAGTATGGAAGTAATTACGAAATTACTTTAAGATGTACTGTAAGACCTACTTTAACAGGTCAAAACAAAAAGCATTCTAAAGTTCTCGTCTAGTCACCTTTATTTATAAAGCACTAATACAGATTGTTAAAACAGTCCTATTCTCTAACTGTATTTAATACTAGTACATTTCCATTTCTGTGTATTTTTTTTTTACTTCCGTGCTTTTCTAACATTAAAATAAAATGTGCTGAAGCTTTATTTTTAGTAAAGTCAGTGTGTATACTGGTGTCTAAAAGCATATGCCTGAAGTCCATGCTTATCTTTATCTCAAACACATGTGTTTCCTCATTTGTGATGTCGGCTTCCAGCCCATGGCATTTTTCATTACATTCCCACTTGCCCAAGGGACTTGAAAACAGGGATTAAGAAAAGATGAAAGGCATCTTTACCAGTACTGTTCTATGATTTATTCAGATCAACTCAGCTCCACACTGCTGTCTGCTTGTTTAGCACAGAATAATGAGGCTCATGGTCAAACACTGTGTTTAATTGCCGGGAATCAGGATCATGATAATGGTGTGTTCTTTACTGTTTATGCTACCATGCACTTGGGGAGTGAACTCCTTTCTTGTTTGAGAGTTGCAGTCTTGATACAGCTGTTTGACAGTATGCAAGATGAGATAAGAAATGTAATACCGTTGAATTAATCACAAACAACAACGATGAAGAGCATACATTAAAAACCAACTGCAATGTGAGCCAATCTTATCCTTGAGGAATATTCCACAATAATGTATTGCTTCCTGTCGCCACTTTAAATCTCCATCAGGGGTGTTTTGGTTTTACGTGATTCTCATTTAACAGTGACAGTTTAATATCAAAAACATGTCTCTGAAGTGTCCAAATTGCATTATTGGTGAAACTATGGGATATGGAGAAAATTAATAGCTTTTCTGTATGCTGCTGGTTTTCAAAGCTAGTCACACTGTGTGTGTGTGTGTGTGTGTGTGTGTGTGTCTGATTCTCTGCTCAGCTTCCAGATCGATTACAACTGTTGATGCTGACAAATGATGGTAATTTTCTAACTGTCTCTGAACCATTATAGTGGTGATTATTTTTGCAGTGTGGTCACCACTATAGAAACTGCAGCTTGATGGTGAAGGTACAATATCACTATATCACTAAAATCACTGCGGTTACAAAGTAAAAGACATCTGTAAATATGTTTAAAATGAATACGTTTTTAAATAAAAGTGAATTATTAATGCTGAAAACCGTTCAAAAGATCAGTTTCTTTCAAACAGTAAATTTAAGCATAACTGAAGTTTGTATCCCATATTTGGACGAATCTTAAGTACTATATAATTTTTTTCTTCTCAATTCTAAATACTGGAGTGTACAGTGGCCAGAATCTCAGACATTCATCGTCTTCCCATGTCTCTTGCTCAGCATATACGAAAAGCCTCTTTAAAAGGCAGATCAATAACCAGGTTAAAGTTCACGCTACTTTAAATGTAACTTAAGTATGATCAGCAAGTTGTTAGTGTAATTTGCTTGTTCAGCTGAAAACCACCCACATGGACTGGCATTGTGTTTTGTTTCAGCTTTTGAATCTTTGTTTTTTCTTTTTTATTATTTTTGTCAATTATGCCGTTTTCTCTCAATGTGTGTTTTCATATTCAAAGTTGAAATGGACTAAAATCTGAGTGAGTCTGAACAACAACAAACACAAAAATATTAAAGAACAGAGCAAATGTGCACTGTGAAATATGAGTAAAATACTTTGTTGTTTTAAAGTAGTGAACAAATACAAAAAAAAAGAAAAAATCCTGGAGTATTATATCATCATAAATGTCTTGTTGAAGCAGGTTCTCCTAAAGCCCTTCAGCTTGTGCTGCACAGCGTGTGGTGATAGCAGGTTTGCTTTTGATAGCTTTTGATCTCTGAAGGCCAGAGTAGCTGTAGTGGGCATTAAGATGGCTACTCTAAAATGAAGTGTTTTCACAGTTTAAAGTGTTTCAGAGCCGAGTGCTTTACTGATTACCTGATTTGTGCAAAGGCTGGTCACTTGTCTCTACACAAAAAAAAAAGAGATTTTGGCAATATATTGATTAATATTAATCCATATTTTATTTTTACTTTATGCAATTACTAAGATTGATTTTGCCAAAGTTGCTTTTTCACATAGCTAGCAATTTAAAGACAAGCTGGTACTACTTTTTTACACAATGTTTGAGTGTTTAGATTTACTGTTAGATGTAATCTATAATAAAATTACATTTGCTCTACTTTTTAAATGCTTATGGTGCAACATAATTATACCCTCTTCTAATAAGCTTAATAAATTATTCAAAATAATCATTATGGAATAATTAGCAAAATAATAATTATTACATTTGTTGAAGTAGTATATCATATTAACCCTCTTCTCATTTTCTTTGGTGCAATGTTTTCCTGTCGGTTATGAACAGAGCTTTCTCTCCCGAGAAAATCTTTTATTTAAGAACATCCTCCTCACCTCATTCCCTATGGAAGTGCACTTGAGTTTAGTACAATCTTTCTTTCTCACACTGTGTAATATGAGTTGTCACCATAGTTACAGCAAGACCCGTCCACCGCAGCCCAGCTTCATTACCTCTAAACCCTCAACAAATCTGTCTTCGGTTTTATTGGTGGTCATCAGCAGTACATTAATAAAGAGATGTGTGGAATAGCACCAAATGATCAGAGTTTGTATGGAGATGAGTTAGCCGAGATGCAGAAATCATGAAGGCCAGCAATCCTTTCTCATTAGTCTTCCTGACATCCTTAGAGTGCTCCGAGTTTTACGTATTTGAAGATTAAGCACAAAAAGACATCCATGCAAGATTCTACTAAAGCCATACAGGTACCAGAGTTCATGTTAAAGTGAAAAGAAATCCAAGCCCGCTGTTTCCCCACACCTCAAACTGCAAAGCACCTTCACTGCCTCAGGCAGAGCATTTTTTATTGCTGCTTTATTCTCTGGAGGCTTTGCAAGGAACCCTGGGTAACTTCTGGAAGCTTTTAAAAGTGAGTCGAATCAGGTACAAACGCAATGATAAAGACATTTGGAGGGGATCATTGTAAATAGTGACCTTAGTAAGTAGCTGTGGGTGATGCAATGCTTACATCAGGTGCCCTTTCAAAGAAACGCTACAAGAAATAATTATACAGTATTCCAGTTGCTGTGAATAACATCATCAATTATTGAAAATGTGTTCGCTTTATCGCCTTATCACTTTGGAAATAAATCCAAATAAATAGCTGGAAAAAAAATAAGCAGTGAATATTCTAAACGTGATCCTTTACAATGCATCACGAATAAAAATGCTTAAATCTGACACTTTCAGATGTCCTTTACTGTCCCTGCATGCGTTGAGTCCCTTATACTTGTTTCCTGCCCTCCCCTCTGTTTGTGTTAGAGCTGAAGGGTGAGAGATACAGAGAGACCCTATTAAACCATATGGAGTGGTAAGTTGTTGACATAATGGGGTGTGACAGACCATGAGCTCTACTGTGATCTCAGGTCACCACATAGGTGTAGAGGCATCTGTGGACGGTACACAGACACTGTAGTCAGCTAACCACAGCAGTTTCCATCAGCTGCTGAGTGAATTATGCCAACAAGGTGCGAAGGTGGGAATTATTGTATGTATTGTATGAAGGTAATCCACTGCATTTCTAGGATGTTTAAAAAGATTGACGACTCATTTCAGTATTGGATTGGAGTTCGATGGAAGCTTTGAAAGAAAGTGAAATGTCAAAGTATTCACTTCTTGTCTTTTCTCAGTGATGATGTCACAAATTCTCATTTCTTAACGCGTGCTATTTAAGTCACAATTCAACTAATAGCTGAAATGTAATTTTTTTGCTGGATATTTTTGCAGCAGCTGCAGTTTTGCTTGGCTTGTTAAAAAGTGATTTACAGTTTTAAAACAAAATAAAATGTTTTTAAAAAGTTTTTAAGTCAGAGAGGAGGCAGTTAATCGAATAATAGTGACAGTTTATAATGTTACAAATAATTATATTTCAAATAAATCGCATTCTTAATAAAAATAATACAATTGTTTCTTATAAAAGCACAAATCACCATATGTCTGATAAAATTTTAATTTATTTAAATTTAAATTATTTTGCATATCTGAAATAAAGTACATTTTAAAATATATTACACTATAAAACAGTTATTTTGATTTATGTTCTGATGTTGCACAATATTACATTTTTAAAGGCAGTCTCGGTGAAAAAAAATATATTTTTAGAAACATTTAAATGTTTTAATTTTATTTATTACACATTAATACATTAATAATAAACTTGCTATTTATTAAATGCTCCCCAAAATTTAAAACAGAAGTATAGATTTCAGATACTTCTAAAACTACTTTTTAAAATTAGGATTCATGATTTTACACAAGCATTGATTTATATATTTTTATGCGGAGTCATTTTTTGACAAACTAAACTCTAGTTAACCTCCAGTCTGTGTCTGTGCACAGTCAAAACAATAGGCTATTAAAATGCCTTTTATGAAATACTTTAAAACATATCTTCACAGAGCAACTTCTTTGCAGAAAACCTCCATACATGTACACTTCTGCAAATATCCTTTTCATTTTTTACAGCGCCTAAGCAACACTCCACTGAGAGTTCAGTTCTGCAGTCCTCAGTCAACAATGCAATCAAACTCCTCACACTCTACCTGTCAGAGCTCTTCTCCCTGTGTAACTAAATCTGCTGGGATGTGGTCTCGCCTTCTGCTTCACGTTTTTCATTACTTTGTACTTTTTCCTGGGTTCTCAAATCCCTGAGCGAACTGTCACTAATTTGAAGCCAGTCTGGAAAACACACAAAAAATTGTCTGAGCGATTCAGAAACAAAAAAGCATAACAGAGTGGAAAATGCATGTCTGCTTTGTCACAGAAGCGACCAGTCTGCTTGTCTAAAAGTGAGCGACATGCAGTGGAAACAATGACATACACAGTCTTTAGGACGAGAATAAATATCATATATAAAAGCCTAAAATACAACCTGAACTTAAATTAAGCATCACATTCAGGAAATACTGAATTGTTATTGTGTGCAGTGTTTAATTGGATTGTTTGTTTAAACAGACAACAGTCAATGCCTTCATGGCTTGGATGCCAGTCACAGAGTTGAGTTTTACAGCAACCCCTTTTACTCCTTTCTAAGAAGACCACACAGGTTGCTATAGAAACACAGCCTCACTGAAAAGCTTTTTGACTATTTGGACTTGATGTCAGGGTTATTGTGATTGTCTGTAGCTCCTTAAAAGCAAAACTCACAGCAAAGTAAGAGTAGAAAACAAGAGATTTATTGAAGCCAGGCAATCAGAAATGCTAGAAAGGGATGGAAACATGATAATAAGCATTAAACAGATGAACCAGTTCACAATAGATTTAGTATGCATTAGTATTAGATTGTATTGCTTTCATATTTTAGAAAATTCACTTTAAAACTTCAATATAGTATCACAAAATACATCAGACGAACTATAAAAGTTAAATTTGTGTGAAATACACATGACAAGTCTGAACATAATGTATAAATACAATAAATCAACCTGCTAATTACATAAATTCAGCATTCACAGAGTAACCAATTAAGTTTAGTTTATACTTACAAAACTTATAAAATACAGTTTATTGTAAAATGCTTACATTCAAATGAGGTCAATTAACAATACAAGTCGTATTGCTTCATTATTACACAAACATACTGTATGAAAATGTAGATGAGCACACACACACACACACAGTGATCAGTGATGCTCAGTTAGATTTTTTTAGCAGTAATCCGCGTCAAGTATTTAAGCCTTAAACTTTACAGAAGAGTCTTAGAAAGGATTCAAAGAAAAAATCTTTTATATCTTTTATCTATTTTATTTATTTTTTTTATCATCTCTAGGTGCATACTTTCTAAGCTTTCCTTTATGTCTATCTTATTTCTGTCTAACTCCACACAAATCTTGTATACGTTAAATATAACTCATATCAAGTTAGGTCAAATAATACCAAGTTCTTTGATGCAGATCACTGATACACTGTTGAACAGCATCCTACGGTGCTAATGTTAAGTAAAACTCATAAGCCATCTGTGCTTGTGGAAGAAAATATTATTCCACTGCTTGTTTACAGGGAAAGAAAGTGTGTTTCTTGTCCACTTTCAGTGGGAGTCTGTGCCAGATGGGAGTGGACATGTTTTGTTTGCTTCAGCTGTCAATTTGAGAAAAAGCACCATGCTATCAATTTTTATTCAGAGAGGATTTAGAGCTGGCACGCTGGTGCTTTCTCATACGGTTCTTCAGCTGTTCCACCTTCTCAGTTAAGGCTGCAGGCAGGTGCAGACAGGTGTGCAGTCTCCAGGGGGTGCAGCAGTACATCCCTGTGTTTAAAGTGGTCTTTGGCTAATAAACTTTTACCATCCAAAATTGTTCATTTGGAGGTACTAATATGGAAGTCCGCAGATATTAGCATTTATGGAGTGTTTCTGAGCAAAATAGCTGAAGATCAAGCACATGAACAAACTTAAACCTTCCACTGTTCTCTGTTAGCTATATCTGAGCGACAAGTTCTAATCCAAATGAGTTTGTATGAACATGTATGAACATGTTTTTTTGTGCTTTATTGCACGTTTCGCCACAATTTCAAAGAGAAATGAGTGGCACTAAAACACCGGTTCAATATGTGAACCCCTGGTACATTTTTATTACATTGATATACTGTATGTGTATGCAACGGATCAGAATTGAAATATCTGTGGACTGTTGCTCTGTCATGTTGGAAATATGCCCTACACCAAATCCAACCCGATAGTGTTAACACATGCAAAACAGATATAAAAAAAAGCTTTTGTTGATGCAACTTGCCATTTCATCTTCCTTTTACAGAGATTTGAGCCGTTTTGTCAAACTGCTGTTACACGGGATTCAAACTGGAGATTCTCACCTTGTTGGTACGTATTTTGTGTCTCGCTAAAAAGTGCACCAAGGTACATTTATACCATGAGACCAGGTAGATAGATGTAAGGATTCAGATTATCAATTTTATCCACTGACTTTTTGCCAAAATGACATTGAGTTCTGGATTGAAATTGTTAAATAGTGCCTATAACCAAAAGGAATGAAGATAATTAATTGCAAGTACAAATTCAATTTCATGTCTGTTTGACATGGAGGCCCCCTGGGGTTTATTATAATAGCTTCTTAATATGACTCAGGATAATGGCACCACCCCGTGCTGAAGGCATCTTTTCCCGTCACCCCGAGTGCCTAGATTTATTCAACAGGGGATCTGGATTAACCAGGCCATTTCTGCAGCAGCCATCATTAGCAGCCAGTTCCTGCACACCTACCGCATCAGTTTCTAGGGGCCTGAACAATGTGCCCTCTATCCTAAGAAAATAGCTAATATATCCATAATGTAACATGCCCACAAATGATCACCTGTTAAAAAAAAAACTACAGAATTCTATCTAAATCCACAATGGATAAAATTGAAATGCTTCTGTGCTTATGATACATATTTTAATACAATTAACTGTTTACTAGTTACTAGAGTTAAAAAGTAAGGCAAGGCAAGTTTATTTATATACAGTAGGTGGACAACCAAAATGTCTACTGCCGCTGCGGCAAAGTCTCGGATTAAAAGTTAAAGTCATTCATGAAAATATCGCCAGGTGGTGCAAAGTTTCCAAACTGACTACAATTTAGTTTTGTTAAATAGAGATAAAATAAACACAAATAAACCAAAAACAACATTATAACATAACACCCTTAAAAATAATATAGAATATAAAAAATTAATTTATAAAAGGTGAAATAACATGCTAACAGGACATCATCCTTAGTAAAGGATGATAGCAAAAGAAAAACAATAGCCTAAATATGCCCTTATGCGAAATACATATGTATAAACAAATAATGCATAAACAAAACCATGAAAAAAATGCAAAAGTGAAATATTTCCTTGATTCTCTCTTTAGAAACCGGCATTCAATCGTTTCCTTTGTTAACAAATACACAGCTGTTTATATAGTGATTATACACCAATAAAGTACTAGAGATGCACCGATTGCAAATTTCTTGGCCGATTCCGATTTCCGATTTTATAGTAAGTGTGACCTGCCGATTCCGATTTTTGCCGATTCCGATTTTTTTTTTAAAGAACTGTTATA
>JAUCNO010001053.1:14151485-14179461 GCA_032353835.1 Enteromius viviparus
TTATCAGTAGGCTTTATATTTATGTTATATTTATATTAACATGAAGTATAGCCTTCCACAACTCTCTCCCCATATGTTACCTACAGCAGCAGCAGCGCGCCAGGGCACGGTTCTGGTGTGTAAAGACACAGAAAACGCGACGCAGCCGCCACGTAGCTGACACGCATCAAAAACGCCACGCTCACGCCACGCATCCAGTGTGTCACCGGCCTAACCCTTGGTAATTGCGTTGCGACGTAGGGGTGAGTAATTAATGACAATCTTTATTTTGGGGCGAACTATTGCTTTTTTTAATTACAAAAATGTAAGCATTAATAATAATTAATAATAATAATAATAATAATAATAATAGGGGGTGTTTATTGCCTTTTGTTGCTATCAAAGCTTTCAAGAAACTCTCAAGGTGTGTCACAAAGTGTTGGAACAGGATTTGCTCCCATTCAGACACATAAGCATCTCTGAGGTCAGACATTAGGTGATGGGTTCTGGCACATGGTTAGTGTTTCAATTTATCCTAAAGAGGTTCACTGGGATTTAGGTTGTACTTTGTTCAGGCTAGCTAAGCTTTTCTGTGCCATTTTACTTTGAAAATCAGTAAGCTCTTTCTGCTTCTCCTCATTTTGCTAAAAATAATAGTTTGTCTAAGGTCATGTTTGTGGCTCGTTGCTTGATTTTACGCATCTTGTTAGTCCACTTGGGAGCAGATGAAAAGTTGTTCACTGCAATGAAACGTTTGACCATGTATTGTACTTGGGTGGTATGTGGAGGGCTGTGTTATCAGTATATCAGTAGCCTTTTGGGCTTTTATTGTGTAGCCACAAGTTTTCTCAGATTTCCATATGGTAAAGGAAAAAAAAAAAAATATATATATATATATATATATATATAGCACTGTAGGAGCTCAGCTTAACAGAACTGTCCTTCTTTGTCATGCCCAAGGACTTCACCCCAAAGGACCATATCAGGCAATTCACTGCCACTTAAAGCAGAACACAGTGAGTGAAAAACAGTGTGTAAGAGAGAAAAAGAGGCTGAAGAAATCTTCAAAACACCATCTGACTTGCTGCACAATAGCGCAATCCACACCATATCAAAGCAACATGCTCAGTTATGAATTACACTACATGAACAAAAAAGCCTCAATGTTTATGAAATACAGAACATTGTCACTTTTAAAACATAAAACATGTGAATAACATGGAATTAGCCACTAAGGTATGAACTCACCCAACGCCAGCCAAAGCAGTGAAACAGTGGCCTCTGGTGATAAACATCCTGAAGTGCATCAATAACAAAATCATTTCAGGGTTCAAGTTTTATCAGTCACACACCTAGACAGTGTACAGCAGGCCTCAATGATTAATTTACACCATGGAGCAGTTGTGTAAACAATTAAAAACATTATAAAAACTTTTATTTTAAATAATGAGACTGCAGCTTTCCTAAGCTAAATCCTTATGTTCCCTTTTTTATTAAGATTCTGTATTTTCAGATGTTTTAAATCACAATTCTTAATGTTACATTGATTTTTATTTTTTTTTAAAAATTAAAAAGGATTTTGATGTTAAAAAAAATAATAAATTATCTAACAACATGACCCCGTGACCCTCACAGAAAATATGAAAAGCATTTTGTGCCTCAATAAGCTGCATTGAACTGGATCTCTGAATGGAAAAGGATAACATCCTTTCAGTCTTCAATAGCTGTCTTCATTGTCGATATTTTCTGGTCTCCGATTTTACCTTGAATAACAGTTCAAGTTAGACATGCGACTGGAGATGTGCAGGCTAAACAGATTCCATTTCTGCCATCCGTCATAGCTGCTAATTGCATGAGTCATTGTGGCTGAGAGCCTCAAAGCATTCATTCAATTTTCTGAAATGGTCTGTCCAAACAAAAAGGACTCATTTATATAAAACCTTCAGCAAAATTAAACATACAGTCGAAATCAGAAGAAAAGGCGTTGAATGTATGATTCTATTAATTTTCAAGCAGAATGTTTTCCGGCTACATTCGTTACAAGAGCCCCATCCACTCTTACCGCACCTCCTTGAAGATGATTGCATGCATATCTCATGTAAGGTTCAGTTTATGTGTGTGAGCACAGGATCAAGGACGTCTTGTTATTTTTATGTTAGATATGTGAATGAAATACTCTATCTGTATTATTAAATTAATGAGGCCAGATTATGTTGATGGAGAGTATTAATCTGTTCTTTAACTCTTAAAGAAACAAATAAAGAAAAAGAAGAAAAAAAAAGGAGACCGTTGGTATGCAAAAGCATTTACAATACAACATTTTTTACAAATATACATTTCATATTATGTATTTTGGGAAAAGTACACTGTCAGTACTGACACTTTTAGCCATTAAAGTAATAAAATTGGGTTATTTATGCTGCATTATATATTATACTATATTATATTATAATTCAAATGTGTCCCATGGTATTAAAAAAAAAAAAATACAAATGGAAGAGCAATATTCATTTGATTCAAATATAGTGGTTATCATTAAAAGTGCATCAAAGTTAATCAAACAGGTCTTTAGACAATAAAGCATTTTGGTTTTAGGCTTTAGGACAACTTAGGTTTTGATCAACTCCAAAAATTGACTGTACTTGGTTTAGATGCAGAGACACCAAATTACACTATTCGCATATGTGGCCATTCACTCTCCCTTTAATATTGTCCAGACAATTTCCCCACTTACAACAGTTACACAAACAGCTTTTACCCAGGGTCACAATTACCACAAAAGCCTTTGGTTCCCTGCCAGAGAGTCATATGTCAAGCCCATTATGGAGACTGTGATTGAGGTTTCATTTTTTGCATTAAATCCAAAAGTGTGCCTCGGAGAAGCACTGGCAATTTGAGTTGTAATTGTAGTCAAGATCCGTTTAGTCACCGGAAAACTGCAATTACCCTCGAGATGTATCCGCCTGTGTAAATCTGTCTGCTTTTTCTGAAGCATTCTGTGACCATGGGAGGCTTGTGTCAAAGCTGATACACATGCAGTTATCACTTTCTGTTTTAGTCGTGAACATACAAAACCCGTAATGACTTAAATATTTCATTGCCAAAAATCATCAGTCTTTCTTGTTTATCCAGCAGGAAAAGCAGCTTTTTGTGGTAAATTTGGTTTGCTAAGCGACACTGCAAATCCACAAACAGCATGAGTCAGTATCTCGATTCAGAAGGGTCTCATTTTATTTTGAAATGATCTGCAAAAAGAAAGTGGTAAAACGGGGAAACGAACAAGCTCATAATGTATCACGAACTACCTACAGTGCCTGAGAAAAAGTTTGTAAGACTTCCTGGGACCTTGTGTTGACCTGTCTGAAAGGGTGAAAATGCAATATTCCTCCCATTGTTCCTGTTCTCACAAATCAATTTCTGCTGATGGAAGAAAACTCGTTTTTATGATCGTTCTATTGAAAAAATAAAAGATGCACTCAAGGTAACAATTACAGCACTCCTTTTCCTTTTCAACATTTCAGAAATTTCATCTGACCAGCATCTATTTGCATCCTTTGCATATTTTTTTCTTTGCTACATCCATAATTCACAGACATCATAAAGCAATGTGCTGGAAATCTGCTTAGCCCATTAATTAATATAGCATAACCCCATAAAAGTCATTAAAACAATAAACCATACGAAATAATTTCCTACATTAACAAAGTAAAGCACTAAAATAATTGAAATCATAATAACATAAATGCGTCCCGCCAGATGTCCACAGGAAGCTTCAGACATGCGTTACAAGCCAAGTACCCCTGTAATTGAAGAATGTACACCATACTTAATTTAAGATTTCATCATTTGCTTCACAGAGACAACTGCTAATAGACATCTTAAAAGCCTCAGAGAGAGATGCCAAAAGAAATATACCCCTTCATTACCCTCTTCCAATAATCAGTCCTACCACCTGTTAGGTGCCAGCCATGTACATTAATATTCCTTGTCTCAGTCTTACAGTTTCAGTTACTGGCTGAATTATACACCAGACACCTCATCCAGAATGAAGTCCACCCACTGGCGGTCTGCCACACTCTGCAAAGTTCAAAAAAAAAAAAAAAGATGGCTTCCCTTGAAGATGATACTAGCTTGACCTCCTGAAACCTTAAATGGATTCAATCTGTTCTTTCACTCATTTTGGTACGAACAGTCCAACCAACATCTCTCAATTTCACACAGTTTCTTGAACATAAGTGGGATGCATGTCACCAAAGTGATCACTTGCCTGTGTGTTGCTGAGCTGCAACTATAGAGTGGTGACTTAAAGTGCTTAAAGTGCCTTCTGTTCACCTCAATGAAAGCTCCTGGAACCTGAAAATGTTGGCTTTCCACGAGGCATAGGCACTATTACTCAAAAGTTTGGATTTAATTTGTATTATTATCACTATTACGTTCTTGTACACCCACAAAGGCTGCATTTATATGATTACAAATACAGTAAAAGCAACTGTATGTAAGCAAACAATGTTTCTATTGATTAATAGAAAGTTCATGAAAACAGCATTTGTATTAAATGGACACATTTTGTATTACAGCCTTAAATTTAAATAATTGCTGAGACAGCGCTATTGTTAATATAATTATAAGAAATGCAGAGCTTTTTACGTCAATATACATGAAAAAGAAGGATGTTCATCTCAAAGGGTACCATATCCTAGGTGTATTTATCTTCCATCTTCTTTTAGATGAACACCGCTGGAGCTTTTTAAAAATGTATGCGCATTCGCTAGTTAGTCGAGTTCTATTTGACCTCTGACTCGACACACGATGTAGGCTAAAGAGGTCAGAGGATATATACGGGATATAAATGCTCCGTTTATGGAGCTTCAAAATAATGGCCATGTATTAACAAGCTTAAAAGAGCCAGGGTAATTTTTTTTTAAACTCAAGACTCCGTTCGTCTGGAAGAAGAAAGTTAAAGACACCTTGGATGACTGCTGATAATGGTGCTCATTTATATTGCATCTACTGATCTACATATAATTCAACACAATTTCACCTTCATATTCACTTTGTCATTGAACTGTGCTCACGTAGCTACAATTTTGCTATAAACTCCAGTAGAGCAGAATTTCTGTAAAACATAAACTGTGAATTTCTTTATTTTTGATCTAACATTTACAGAAAATCTACAGCTACGTGAGCCCTGATCAATGACAAAATTATGTGCATGCATGTGAGATGCAGTATAAATGGGTACCATTAACAGCAGATTATTAAGGTGTCTGTTGCAGTCAGGCTGAATAAGGATGAGCTGTGAGTGCATTTGAAAGGACAGTGGCCCTAGGGGTGACCCTATTAAAATGGCAATCATGCAGACCTGTCCTCAATTCCCTCTGCTGACTTCTCTCAGAAGATAACACTTTTAGTTCATATCAGTCAAATAGTGAGCAGGGACTGCATCATATAAAATAATTATTCATCTATAAAAATCTGTGTTATATAATAGCTTTTTAAAAAAGGAGAAAGGAGTGCCTCAGATGGGTTGGAATTAGGATCACCATTCTGTCATTTCTAGCTCCACTTCTCCTGTGTCTTTAGTGGTTAGAAAGCTCCCTGCAGATTATAGTCAATTGCCTGTCAGAGGAGGACATATGAGGAAGTCTCTCAAAATGACCTAATCTAGGTTTGTTTCATACGGATGTTGACCTTTTCACACTTGAACACGTTTTACACCACTGTCAGGATTTTGTTTGTTGACTTATAAAACACTTTTTTTTTTTTTTTTTTAAATCGCTCTTCCTCTCGAGTTTTAGATTAAACTCAAGTTGATGAAAGAGAAACTTTCCATAGACTAGATCACAGATTACCTTACTGACCTGTGTGCTTGAGATAATGTGGTGGATTCCACAGGGTTTGGTCCATAAGCTGACAGGGTTTTTTTTATGTTTTTTTATGTTTCAGTAAAACAAAGATTACTTTGCATGTTCAAAATCTATAGAAGAAATTACCATGTCTATTTCACACTTTGATTAGCCATAGATTTCCTCCTAAGAGACAGACATTTGTACTGAGCTGACTACTACCGATGGTCAAGATAAAGCTGTCAAGTCAAACATACTATACACCAATTATCCCTCTGCATTCTGAAACTGCAATAACTAGCATACTTGTGACTCTTAACATACTAACTCTGTGCCCTAGATGCATAATAATAACGGCTTTATATATTAATGTTGTGATCTTTCCGCCTTTGAAATAGAGAGAACAGAGAGCTGAACTGTGCAGAGTTGCAGGCGTGGTCTTCTCCCTAGTGTCTCTTTTGTTCATTGAGCCAAACGACAAGAAAGAAGACAATAGGCTTTGCCTATTACTTGCCACCTCAAGGTTTAGAGAAGCCGGTAATATGCCATCCAGAGCGTTTTATGTTCAGAATTAAGGCACCTCTGTGGTTTCATTAGGGGAGGGGGCGGGATGAGCTGCTCTGAGACTTCAAATAAAAATAAAAAAAATGAACGCAAGTCAAATACACTAAAGCAAATTTCTGTTGTCAGATAAACAAAGAGCCTATTTAGATCTAAGCTACAGTTTTTTTAAGCCTCATTTTCCTTATATTAAATTCAGATTTTCACACATATATTGCTCTACATGGTTTCGGTTTCCTGATTTTTTATATTATATTATATTAGTAGCATGTATGTGTGAATATATAATTTGTTTTATTTTCAGGACAAAAAGGACAAAAATACATAATTAGAAAAAGACAGGCCAGAATTTTATTATAGTTGATATAATGTTTTTTTTATTTTTTATATTTAACCATTGCAGAGAATATATCATGCAGGATTAAGCTATGTATTTTCACAAGATAAACTATTCTATGCTTCAGCATGTTTTATAAAGTTTATGAAACCTATTTTAAGCTCTACTGTTGCTGTACATTTTGAGAGGTATGCGTGCCGCATGTATACACCCACGCAAATCATGAACAGTGGAAAATGTTTATCTCTGCACATTTCACTTTATTTCTCAGAGCAGCTTACAAAGTTGATTGATCATTAATGTGAAGAAAATTACTGATATGATCAAACAACCACATTTCTGGAACACAATATCAAAGACACAAATTGCTGTGATTGAGGAGACACAACTGCCAGTAATGTGGCTTCTTGTACCACCAAAACAGCGGGAGGCCGATTTTTTTTGAAAGGGAATTTACATTGACTCAAATTACAGGCACCCCTGCTGTTTGGCTTGATCGTCTGAGGCTGTATTTATAAACGTTATATAAATGCTTGTGTATATACACATGCATACCCCTCACAAATGCATATAATTTTATGGTGCATATGGTGTCTGCTTGTTTTAGCACTTTTCCACTCAAGTCAATGCATCTCTCTGACACACAAACAAATCTTGATGTCAACCCGCATGTCTTTACACTTCTATAATAGAGCTATAATGTGGCATGGAAAAACAGCGAGGAGGCGAGAAAGAGATCACACAACAGGGACACCTGTCATAACCCCAGCAAATCTATCTGGACCAGTAAAGAGTGGCTCAAACTGCCCGATTGATTGCCGTCTTCTCCTATCACTGCATTTTTGATCCAGTCCTTTAACTCCCACTACTTGTTATATCTGATCCATACAGCCTTCATCTCTCTGCCCAGCGCGCAACAGACACGATCACTGAAGACTCTCATTGTTGTGTTAATTTATGTGCTGCTGTGCATAGCCCAAGGCAACGTGGGCATTGCAGGTGGGCTGTGCGTATCTCCAAACACGAACAAGATTGTGTCCATGAGACTGTCTGAGGGTGGATGTATTTCTGCTGCAGTTCACCATTAAGCTTTCCCACTCATCTTTAATTCCTTAATTGCAGAAAAAGCAGGGATTTTATTACCATCGGTTAGATAAATTAGCGTTAGTAAGGAATACAAATAGAAACCAAAAAAGGATGACAGTGAGAGGCAGATAAAAACGTGGGGGGAAAGGGGTGACGAGTCACTGGAGGGAAGAAAGCAACATAAAGGAGAAAGAATAGAGTAAGGGAGACGCAGTGAGCAAGAGAGAGCATGAATACGAGACTGGCAGGCACCATTAGTCAAAGCCTTACAGCAGACTGTGACCGACAGGTAGACCAGTGCCAAGCAGGCTGCGACAGCCTTGGCTCTGATTGGTTCTTCCCGTTTGGATGCCTTGTTCTTGATTAGTGTTGTTTTGAAAGACCAAGTAATCTCTAATGGCTCACTTAACTTTAGCTCAACACTGCCCCCTGTCTGTTATCATGTCACATAGCTGTAGTGTGCACAGTAACCTTGTGCAAAAAAAAATAGAGCTAAGGTCCATAGGGAATAGAGTGCTGTAGGAATTTTTTGTGGACAAAATCTAGAAAGCAGTTAGCATTTCAGCACTTCCAATTCTATTGTTCTGAAGTCAACAAGTTCTTCTAATAGAAAGCTTTTTTAAGCTTCCATTTGGAAAATATTTTTTTAAGGCAGAGAGATGTTTGAAGTTTAATGGTAGTGGTGGTGTTTATAGCCCATGTATTGCTTTTTACTTATGACGATTGTAGCTATGATTCAAAATTCATGTGTTGTATTTAATGGTGTAGATCATTGTAACGATTTTGTTGGACACAAAAGTTGCTTTTCTGCAACAATCCAAAAGGAGATGGAAAAAAAACTTTTTTTTAGAAGAGGAAACCAGAGTGATGCTAGCTATCATTTGGGTCAGCAAAATATGTCAAGTTTTAATGGGAATGTCATGAAACCTCTGAAGAAGAAACAAGAAGGTTTAGACATAAATCCCTGAGTTCCAAGGGGGCTTTCTTGTAGTAAGAACCTCGGGTGCCAGTGGCCCACAAGTCTAGAAGCACTTGATCAATTTCATCCACTCACGTCCAATGATACACATAAAACCTAAAGATGGTTTAACACACTCACCCACACATTCAGTTCTACTAGTCCATATCTCATGTGTCATTACAGCTGAAAAAGGACCTAAAACTTGATGCCTGGGGCTTTAGCTTGCTGGGAGATAAATTGACTTTTTAAGAAGTACTGAAGAGGAGAAAGCTAGTGTGAGAGTGTAAACTTTTAGTTGTGCCTGCAGGAAAGTATCTGTATTGTTTTTAAGTAGTCTGCATTTATAACATACATAAATTAAAAAATTGAAAAGTAGGCAAGTAGAAATGCCATATTATCTCATTTTAAAGTTTCAGAACATTTCTTTAAAGTTTCATAGAAATAGGCTTTTTTGTACTATTATATAATATTATTATATAATTAAAATAGAGTATGTTAAAAAATATATTAGAGTGAAACACTGCTATTTAACATTCACAAAGGGTGTACAGGAGAAAAAAAGAAAAAGCTTTTGAAAAAGAACTACAACCTTGACACAGAAAGATAAAGGACAGAGAGAGAAAGAGAAAAGAAGAGAATTATGCACCATGTGGTTGTTTGTGGTGCCCGGCTGAGAACATTAAAAACACTAAGACATTATTCAAACACTCCAACACACTTTCGGTTTTCTCAAGATGTACAGATACAAGCTCAAAGTCACAAGGATCTACTTTGTTCAGTCTGTTTAAGGCGATACGTTACACAGACACAAAGAAAATGTAAGGAATGAGCAATATAAAGATTCAAAGTATTCATTCATGCCAAACCAGTATGTAATAAGTATAAGTTATAATTCAACGTCTGTCTTGCGGCATTAGCAGTGTACCAAAGGAGGACAGACTTACTGAAGAGAGCAATGGGCCCAGATGAACCCTAGATAGGACAACAGAGAGGTTTCTAATTACATTAGCAGTGTCTCTCCCTCTTTCTCTCTCTCTGGGTGCGTGTGCCGAGGTGAGAGAGCTAAAGAAAGCGAGTGAGAGAGAGAGATCCAGTTGCATTATAAGTTGACAGCAGCCCTTGTCCATTCCCCTGTGGGACACTTCTGACCTTCAGCGCACACCAGAGGCCCATCACAACATAGATGCAACCACACAAACCCTCATCATGGATCTGATGGGACACTATTCCGCAGCACTGTGTTCACCGGCAATCAGCTGGCTGTGCCAGACTCTTCAATGACACAGCAAGTAGCTCCATGCTGGCAGGACACAGAGGGATCTGAAGGAGTCAGAGCAGGTCAGTGAGATGAATAATGCAGAAAAAAGACTGACCTAGGAACACAGATAGCAGAGTGCTGACGAATGCTAGCTATTGATTTTCTGTGTAGAAAACAACTGTTAAGAGTTTATGATGCATGTTTTCCTTTGTATTTTCTTCTCTTTTTTTTTGTATGACTTGTTAAAAGAAAATATGTGTATTATGTTCTTGAAAAATATATAATAAATAATACAGCGGAATAAAAACTATGAAAATACACCACTTTTCACAAGTATGGAAATCACATTTATATATTTGAAGGAAACTCATATTTATTCACCAAAGAAAGAAAGAAAAAAAAAAAAAAAAAAAAAAAAAAGAGGCAACAGTACAGCAGTTATCTGTTAATATTTCTTAGTCAGTTATTACCAAACAAGTCTTGAATGAAATAGAACTATTTATTATTAAAATTATAAAGTGAGGCTTTACAGCTAATATAAAGTACTCTAGAAACAAAGGTCTGCTGTTCTTTTAAAGCAGGCTTATACACACTACTATCTTAAAATCAGAAAGACGGAATCTATCCAGTATGAAGTGAGAAGTGGATGGCCCAGATGTACAACAAGATTACAAGCACATCAGAGTAGTTTGAGAAACAGAGCTCTTACTGAAGCTCAATTGGCAGCCTCATTGAACAGTAAGACCAGCTTCATCTGCATCAATAGAGACTCTGAGATACTGGCCTTTTAGTAAACATTTAGATAACATCTGAGCAAAATACATGGTAAAAAAAAAAAATAGTAGTATGGATGGATAAGCTGCTCCAGAAACTGTTTGACCAAAAGGTATGTGAGAAGTGCCCCAATATACATCATCCCAAATACAACATATATTCTACACAACAAATACAGGGTTGCAAACTCATAATGGGTGAAAAAGGTGTCAGCAGTATGGTCCTCTTAGACATAAAACTTTTCTTCCAATTGACAATGGATGTAGAGAATCTATAGAAACAAAGCAAAGCTTGTATAGCTTAACTGACCGAGCTTACTCGTGTGAAAACTTGTGATAAATCAATGACTAACTCAATCTCTTATTTATAAGATGTAAACTTGTGGTTTTGTAATTCGAAACCAGAGCATGCACACAAAACACACAGTCCTGTTTAAAAGTGGTTGACAAGTGGATACAGACATGAATTGGTAGTGGAAAAAGACTGCACTGTAATTTGGATTTAACAAAGCAACAAAATGCATACTGATTCCAAACTTTTGAACAGTATTATTGGGATTTGTATTCTGATGCAACCTGGAAAATGTTTTGCCACAACCAGCTAAGAAATTCTTCTAAAACCAACACATAAAAGTCAATATAAATAAAGTTAGAACAATGTTACTGTCTCACGGTATTTGGTGTTGAAGACTTCTAGGTGTAAAACGTTCCAGGCTGTTCCAGGCAAGCATGCTGAAATGGTAGTTAACTCTTCACCTTGTTTGACTCAAAGAATTCTGCTCCAAATATATCTGGCAGTTCTCCCAGCGTGCTCCTGGAGAGGAGATTCTGGCAGTCAAGAATGATGCAACAGATCTTGAGAGACATGTTTGTAGATCCAGAGCTTCTGGCTGAACTAAATGAGGAGCAGAAGCAGATTCTTTTCTACAAAATACGTCAGGAGCAGGTGCGACGATGGACAGAGCATGAGAGCCAAGAAGGAAGCTGGGAAAGACCCCTGACCAAGGAGAGAGATGGTGAGTCTGGCAAAGGCTGACTTTACTAGGCCTTCATGTAATCAGACTGCCAAATCTCAGTCCAAGCGCTCTATTAGATCCCAAGAGTAAACAAGCAGTGCTAATACACACTCATGGCATGCTATTGTACTTCTGAAAACTTTTAAAAACTTTTATATCCATACCGAAATCTCAGTTGACCAGACAACTATTCACTTTTAATGAATTGTTAAAATATTTGTGTCCAAAACAGCATAAGAAAGCTTTTAAAGCCGGACTTAAATGTGTGCTATAAATGAAAAGTGCTGAAACAATACTGTTTTTCATATCCAGAACTCTGCCCTATTTGATTCGAGTACTACATACATCACAATAGTTCACCCAAAAATAAACATTACCCCATAATTTACTCACCCATAAGCCATCCTAGATGTTATAACTTTCTTCTTTCAACTTTTAATTAATTACCGGCGTTTAGTATTGTGCTACACTCGTCGCCTATTCTCTTCTGAGCTTACGCTACAATTTTAACATTGTAGTTCAATCCAAGTCATCTAAATAAACATGATCTATTTATATAAAGTGACATAAGATACAGATTTAATTTAGGTGTATTATTTACATATAACACTGATAAATCAAACACTGTATGGAAACAGTATTTGTGGTTGCATACACTTTAAATGAATGGGCAAAAATTATATTAAAGCTGTATTTATTTGTGCTTTAAAAATGTAATACAAATACAAACTATCACTTAAAGTGATTTTATTATAAAATATAATATTATAAAACTCATAATCTAGTCTGGTTTTCACATCTGTCTCCAGAAATCAGAAAGAGTGTTCAGTGGCTGCAGGGCAGAGATGGCGAGGTGTGGGTCTGGGTAATGGGGGATGCCCCTGGAGACAAACCATACGAGATGATTGTCAAAGAGCTGATGGAGGAGAGAGCCAGGCGACAGGCTCAGCTAGAAGCCCAGGAGCTATGGTGAGGACTGTTTATCTGTATCAACTGACTAGATTAGAAACTGGTTTCATTTCCAAAATAAAAACATAAAATATGATATATTTGGTTCAGGGTGGCACATAAAAATGTAATATTTATTCTGTATATGCATTCTTCTAAAAAAGAAAAAAAATTAATCAGGTTGTTTCAGGAATTTTCAAATCTCATTAAGTTCATTAAAAGATTTACCACCTTATCTTCTGCCATTTTCCAAGGAGGAAGAAAGAAGAAGAAATAAAGCAAAAGTTCAGAGATGCCATCACAAAGGAAAAAGCACGCTTCGTTGCAGGAAAGTGGAAGGAAGAAGCTGAGGACAGGAAGGCAGCCAAACAGGAGGAGGAACGAATACGAGAGAAACTAAAGGTGATTGACCAACAAAACCCTTAAACTTCTAGATGTGCTGCAAAATGAGAATGTACCAATTGGCCTCAGCAAGATAAAACGGTTGCCAGCGTTCCACGAAGATCCAAACCATCTGCTAGAAAGTTAGGAGACTAACTTAGCAGTGAGAGTCAAAAAATAATCCAAGTCATCAATTACTTGCAATGATGTCCACCTTCAGGGCCTAACATTCGTTTGGTGGATGTTGTTTTCCACAAAAGTCTCTGTAAATTATTTAGGTAAGTGTGTGGAACGGCTGCAGTTATACGGAGGTGAACCCCCCTGTACTTCTATTCCCTCTACCTCCCTTTGAAAGAGAGAACAATGAGGAAAACCACCAGGTAATCAATACTCAATCTGAAACCAACAGGAGGGCAACTTGCTGCATCAATGACAAAAACCAGGGCAGAGTGCTTTTTTAGCTCCCCAAAACAGTCTATATACTTTTTTTTGTCATGTTAGTCTTACTTGATTCCTATTTCGAGGCTAAATGAAACGGAAAATGTATGACACAAAGCTGAAGCTGCTTTTGGTTGATGTTGTGAAAAGCAGAAGTCAGGGTCAATGACAAATAAGAGCGCACAGGAAAATTAATAGAGCAAATTATTTTAAAAATTCTGCTTTAAAACACATTTCAAGCACTTAAAAATGCACTTGTGAAATAATGTTAGTTTTTTCAAGAAACATTTCCTTACATCTACTTCTGAGTGAACACTTCTTGAACTATTAATAATAAAAATATATATATAAATTAAAAATATTATGACTTGTTACATAATATATATTGTTTTTGAGGAGTTAGATGACAAACATTTTACAAAGTTGCCTTGTCATAATAAAAGCCAAATTCCCATGTCATTGATCTTCTCTTCCTGCTGACTGCATTACATAAAAAATATATTCTAACATCAATAGCCAGTGAAGTCGTTTTGTTAAATCATATTTTTTCCTTTATGTCTTCCAAAACATATCAAACTTTACTTTTGAAAAAAAAAATACTGCTTTGTATACGTGAATATGTATTTTAATGCATATTTTAAATTATGTCATTGACCCAAAATCTAGATGCATAGTAACTGTGACAAGTCCAAAACATGACAACTTTATAAGGATGAATAAGAATGTTTGGCTGTAGGAAAGTGAGGGCAGAGTCTATTAAGAGGAGATAAGATCCTAAAGCCATCTCCAATGCTGCAGGATTGGTTATTCAGAATTTGCACTGATGGCGTTATCTTTTCAAAGAGGAAGAAAAAGAAAACAGCAGAAAGTAGGAGTCAGAGCAGACAAGTGTGGCGGCATGACCGTTTTTCAATATACACACTGCAGATTCCCAAAGAGGCCTTGATGGTTAGCCATGATTTGCAGCCTGGTAATGAGACCTTCTAAAGAAACTTGTCAAATATTAAAGAGCTCATTTATCACAGCCCACAGATCATCCCTCTTACTGGAAAGTGCTGAGTCATTAAACTTTAAAGTGTTTCTCTCACAATACTTTAAAAAGAAAACTTGTTCTCCAGTTATTTGAGAACACAATCAAGAGCAATATACAATAAAGAGCAACTATGTCAGCAAACTCAAAGACAAACTGCAGTCATCTTTTTGGACTAGACAAGGAGTGTGTGTTTTCAGATAACGCCTCATTGGCAATTACCTTATGTCAATAATTACACGGCTTAAGTATCTCAAACAACCATGCTTCCACATGTTAGTCTCCTAGAGGATTAATTATTCAACCAAATTATTTCCATTTTAACACAGCTAATGAGCCACTGGTGCTAATTCATTAGTGCTGCAAGAGTTAGAACAACCTACTGAGGTAAGGACTGAGGTGCATTTGATATGTGAACACTCTCCGTGTCACAAAAAGTGTTCCTCTCACACAGAAACAAGAGGAAGAGGAGAGGCAGAGAGAAGAGGAGGAGATACGGCGTGCAGAGGAAAAAAGGGCGAAGGAGCTATATATGTCCCTTGAGCAAGAACAAAAAAGAAGTGAACAACGTGACAAAGAGTGGGAGGAACAATGTAAGTGAAGATGTTATTTCTTTATATCTATTCATTCATCTGTCAACCACCTCCTGTTTATATGCATATATATGCATAAATTTCTATTTAGCCTGTTGTGTGAATGTAAAAAAAAAATGAAAAATTTAATTATAAAAACCAGGTAACCTTAAAACAAAATACAAAATTAAAAAAAATACCAGTTGCCATGTTTATATATACACATATACATAAACAGGGAGAGAGAGATGGTTGTTAGTTAGTCAATCTAGTTAATGTTCAATCAGTTTACCTAGTCAACATTTTAACTGGTATATAACTTTATAGCAGCTAGTTTGTTGCTACAAAGACTACCATGACAACCAGCTACCATGTTCCAAAACACACTTTCCACAACTTTTATAAGCATTATATAAGTTATATAAGCTAGATTTTCCAGCAAAGTTGCATGCAATCTATCCTTCCTTATCTCTTTTTCTCCATCCGACCTATTCTTTCTGCTTCTTTCTCTTTAGTACGTCGCTCCAAAGAAGCTGATGAGGAGATGACAAGAAAGGCTCGCTGGGCAAGAGATGAGTATAAGCGTCAGTCACTACGGGCTATAGAGAAAGGCCACGTTGCTGGCCTGAGTGGCCACTTCCAGAAACAATCCCACCGGAGACACAGTACTTTCATTGAACCATCTGCTAGTCCTGTTTCTGGCAATGAAGTCCGTCCCAGGCTTGGCCTTCAGCGTGCAGAACCCCCTCTGTACAGGCGCAGACAAAGCCGCAGACATAGTACAACAGCAGCACAACCACTAATGGACAGGTAAACAGAAATAACAGCGTGTGACACTGAATATAGATCATAGTATAATCAAGGGCTTTACACAAATATTGAATTGAAACAAACATTAAATGGCTGATGTGGATCATTTTTTATGTGATCACCAATAACCTATAAACGGCAAATATTAATATTCATTAATAATTACATTTTGTATTCAGCTGACATTTTAATTCCAAAGTGATTCACATTCAGGTTTTACATTTTCTTATTAATTAAAAAAAAAAAAAAACATGAAAACCATTTGTTTTTAAAAAAATTACAAGTTAATTTAGGCATCTTAAATTTATGTTGTAGAGCATTAAAATGGATTAGTTTTTTTAATATGCTAAATATTTTATTTACCCACGTATGTATATGTATATATCCATACACACACATATAGTGTATAATATATTGTGTGTGTATGTATATATATATACACACACATATATATATATATATAAATCTCTAATATCATACAACAACAATATGTTAGTATGAACATAATATTAATCCATTACATATGTGTGCATAAGAAAAAATCCCTACTGAAGAAACGTTGTTTCAACAAGCTGGTTTGTAGGTCTTACCTGGTTTAAGCTTTTCTAGCTTGTCTCACATTCAGCAGGTTTAGCTGCTCATCCAGCCTTACATGATCTAACAAAGGCAAACCAGGCCATGTTGACCAGACTGGGAGACCATCTAAGATCACTAAACCAACTTAGGCTGGTCCTTTCAAAAGAATTATGCATTAGATCAAGAACCATGTAATTCTGTAAATTAGCGCTTTTCTTTCTCATTAGCCCTGCATGGATGCGAACACCACGGCCCAGTTCCAGGGAAGTGGTTATTCTCTGGTTCACTGAAGAGCAGAAACCAAAACAAGCGGGATACGAACGGAATGGCAATGCTATCGCACCATGGTTCCACGGTAAGGTTTCTTAATGACCTCTCCTGTGTCTTCCGTTACCCGATACGATGCATTAAAATCCATGATCACCTGTTAAATTGCGTGTGACATGAATTGCTTGCCAATGTCAGCATTAATTGCAGGATGTGACTGACGACAAGTGTCCCGAAAGCAAGTGGAAAACATGAGTAGTTTCAGCGAAGCAAACATATGCTAGCACCTCTCAGGCAGATAACAGATCTCTGCCCTTTTACCCTCTTGTACACACTGTCACCCAGATCCACTAGAAGAGAGAAATGGAGGTCGGAATATGCAGCGCTTGTTTTGAAACCAGAAACTAGCAGACCAACAGATGGAGAGCGGTGGTGTGTGTGTCTGCGTCTACTTGCACACGGACAGACAGTAGAGAGAAATTGAGGGGGAGTGCTCAATAATTCAAAGGCTTTGCTAGGCTAATTACTGGCATGAGTCCTGCAGCTTTGTCATGTTAGAATGGGTTACAGTGTGTGACTCCTGGTTAAATGACAAGAGAGCAGATTAATAGGCTTGTGAGTGTCGGAAATTCCAATGGAATGTGGGCCACACATCAGATTCTGAATAGCTGCGTCTAGATAAGAGGACAGACGCACACTAATTCATACCCTTGACACGCACATACAAAAGCCACGGTGTCCATTTACACCAACACTGCTGCAAGAGATACATGGAAAAACATACTATACCACTTTCTATCTGGCACCTGATGACTCCATTACAGAGATAACAAGATTACAATGGAAACAATGCTGAAATAACTACACAACTACTCTTAATTCGTGATCCGTGTGGGAAGTTTCCTAAACTGTATTGAAAGTACATTTGAAGTATACTTTAAAACAAAGCACAGCAAACTACTAGGAGATAATTTAATATTACAATGATTACAATGAACTAATAATTGTAATTAAGCACACTTTGTAAAAATGTCAAATTAAACTTTTGTCAAATAGTACAATTGTTTTAATGTGTTGACTTTTATTTCATATTTATAATTTCATATTTAATTTTTTATTTCATGTTTATAATGCTGCTCCACTGACAGTTTCCTGTGATGTCTATGCTGAAGGTCTCATATCCCGAGAGGACTCAGAGACACTGCTTATGAATGCTGCTGAGGGCTCTTTCTTGGTACGGGTCAGTGAGAGGATATGGGGCTACACACTGTCCTATCGCACAGCCAGCGGTTTTAAGCATTTCCTTATCGATGCTTCTGGGGACTATTACAGCTTTCTGGGTGTGGACCAAAACCGTCATGCCACCCTTGCTGACCTCATCAATTTCCACAAGGTAAAAGAGCAGTATTAGTATGTGACTGGTGTGACATATGGGTAAATGGATTGTTACCTCAAGAAAGTAAAAAGTTAAAAACATATTTACACCAACCATAATAAATTTTTATTTTAATTTGAGTTTATATGAATCGAAGTACATTTAGAAAAGAATGCCACTTCCTGTACTTTTTGAGAACAAAAGCTTAAAATTTTGTTATTTACTCACAGTGTTGTTTTCTATTTAATTAAATAAAAAGGAGATGAGGCTCAAGGAATTGAGCTTCAAAAAAAGTTGAATAAAATAGCCGTCCTATGATTTGCCATTAAAAAAAACGTATGTTTTAGACATGTATTGTGAATTAAATGTATGATGACAGAATGTGCCTTTGCCAGTTGTAGCACCTTTAGTCCTGGACTAGTGACATAAGCATTAACATTTATCTAGGGTCGGACAGGGGAGTCAGTTGAACAATTAACAGCTTAATTGCTGCTGACACAGCCTTTACAAGGTATATAAACAATGAAATAAAATGAAGAGCTCTTCAAAATAAGAAACAACAAAAACAAAATCAACAGCAAACACCTGTTTGAATTGAGATCATTTTCCTTGAATATCCAAAGAATAGTTTTTTAAACCAGTGTGTGCGTAGATTCCAAAAGCAGTTATTTTAATAAGTGTATGGACTTCAATCAAAAGGAAAGCTCTCTCCTGGAATGTAGAATGTTGAGTGCACAAAAATTCCTACCAGTGAGGATGAACAAGGTTGATGCTCTTATCTGGTGTTTCGGTGGACAAATCAAGCCAATCAGGCTCTCTTTGACAAATTTTGCAGCTGGCCACACCACTTTCATGAACGTCCCATTCTCGCTTGGCTTAGCTCGCCATCTCCAATTCTTCTGACACCTCAGGAAAAAAAATAATCATCATAATCTACACAAAGCGAAGAAAAAATAAATATACTGTTCTTGACATGAGCCCTTATTCACTTCTTTTCTATCTTTCAAAGCACAATCAGTGTAACCAGTTACTAAATGCACTTAGATTACAGAAGAAATTGTATTTTTTTTATAAACATGTGTTTACAAAACAAAGTGAATTACATAGGTAAAACAACAATAAAGATGTTAAAACCATTAACACACTAGTTTACGTTTATTCTTCTCCAAAACATCTTTTTTTCACATCAACATGAAATTAAATTGCGTCATTCCCTTTTAACTTATTTTAAAATAAACACACTTGTAGCGCATCCTCTCTTTTACCAGTGTTGCCAACTGAGCGGCTTTGTCGCTAGATTTAGCGACTTTTCAGACCCCACTGGCGATATTTTTCCAGAAAAGCGACTGCGACCTTGGCGAGTGTGGTAACGTACTGCCGCGCACGCGCGAGCTGTTGTTTTCCCAGCGCGCGCGCACATCTCTCTTTGCGTCTGTTCTAAACAACGAGCGGCTGAGAGCAGAGATTTCAGTTAAAATAGATATTATGTTGCTTCTAACTCTATTTTACATGTTATATTGAGAATTCGGGTGCAATAAATTACATTATGTGACCACACAGCAGCAGAATAAAATGACGCACTGACGTAATGAATATGCAAATTGACGTATGACGTAATCTAGCGACTTTTCAAGCTAGATGTAACGTTTTTTTAAAAAAAAGTTGGCAACACTGCTCTTTACCATCGCTATTTTAGTAATTCAAACCCATATTGTCGTGAATTACATTGATTGTTAGCTTAACTATGACACTACGTACCAAAGTTGCTTTAAACATTGAATTCTCGGATATTAGATTGGTTTTGTAAGGAAAACGCCCTTTTAAAAAAGCATAGTTCACTACTTTATCCTATTTGAAAGCTAACGTAGCCAAAACAGAACTATAAAAATGCAGCTCACTCACCGGAGATTAACCAAAGTTCCCCAATAGCGCTTCATTCGATGTTCAAGTGGAATCTAAGTAACAGTTAGTAAACAACTAAGTAATTAAATTTAACGATGAAAGTCAGGATCTAAAGCTAATTTTGCTGTAGTTTTATACCAACACTCAGGAGCACACCTGTACTGGAAGAATCATCAAATGTGATTCTTGCTTACTATTAATATGCTCCACTCTACTAGGAATACTAGAGCGACCCCTATAGATGGTTTCAACAACAACAAAGAGTATAATGAAGCTGCAGACCCAAAGGCCCAACTGCACTCTCAGACCTGCACTTCCAGACCTGTCGCTTTTTCAGACAGTGCCACCTGTTTAGTAAATGAACATTTGTTTAGTAGCGTGCGTACCGTAGTAATGTTGTAAAAATTTCCAACATTATAAAATGTTGGCAAGTCGCAACATCGGACACGTGAGTAAGGTTATTCATTTTATTGAAGCAATTCCTAAAAATATTTTTTTTTTTTACATAAATCAATGTGACATCTCGTTACACCAACAAAGAATATCCTATTTTAGTATTTTATTATAGTTTAGATTTATAGTAAGACAAAAGGTTATGTTATTTAATGAATAATATACTAACCCAATTATTTTCACAATTATTATTTTCACACTTTTTTCTGCATAGTTTACAGCTTGAAGGTTTCCAGGACTTAAAAATTCAAAAATATAGTTTGGTGTGAGAAAATGACTCAAGGCATTATCATTTTGTACGTAAATATAGGGGATACGCGATGTTCATCCAAATCAATTCTAAAGAATGTGATAAATCCTTAATAATTAGTAAAACTATAAATGACTATGAAAATATTTAAGTAACTGAACAATTTCTATTTAGAAATACAATTGATAAAAATAAACCAGACTTAATGCATTACATCATAACCTATGTGTAATATTTTATACTGTTCTTACAAAAATTGTTGTTATTGTGTTGCACCAGAAAGGATGGAGTTAATGGTAAGGTGGTAGCCAGACGCCGTTAAAAACCAAGAAAAAGAAGAGTTAATGGTGGGGGAGTTCAGAAAAACGTCTTGAAACGTCTATTGAAAAACCAATAACACCAATAAACTGCCTTCAGTTATTTGGAAATAAACGATTACTTTCTCGCGCAGCCATTTAGACATGTAGCTTCAGATGTAAGTTTTCAGCATTCCCCACTACAACGTTTTTACTGTGGAGAAGCTCTGATGCCCAGATACATCACAGTATGTGCAGGATTAAAGCTGGTCCATTTTGAAAGTCTCTGTATCTCTAAAAGTGCTGTAGCATCACAAACACTGCAATGTAATCTGTACTAAAGCAACTTTCAATAGCTGAGAGCTTGCCTTGGCATCTGCACAAACCCTTAGCATAGCCTGGGTAACCATGGATACATATTTCACTTTCTGGAATGCTGTCAAAGTTGGAGTCACAAGCTGTGAAATCTCTGACATTAGTTACATGCAAATGCAGGCGACTTTGTACAACTGTCAACAAGCGTTCCCGCTTCACGCCTCTGCAATATGGTAAAAATAAATAAAAAACACTGTAGAGAACCTGTCTACATATATATGAAAATTACAACGGGTTTAACTCAGAGAGAAAAACATGCAGAACTCAACGACAATCACTGAATGAATAAAAAGCAAGTCAGATTTACACAGCGGCGCTGAAAACAAGAATGCCCTCACTATTTTAGGCCACATTTGACAAGAGTCTGAATATGTAAAATAGATCAAATGACACATAGCATGCTCCTTTTTAGCATAACATCATATTCAGCCATTTGTGTATCAGAAAACAGACTTCAAATCTTTTTATTAGAATGAACAGTTCACTGAAAAACGGCAACATCTGTCTGTTCTCAGGAGGAAATCATCACAACTACAGGGAAAGAGCTGCTGCTGGAGGCGTGCAAGCGCACTGGGCCCTCTGTGGACTTCGGAGGGCTTTTCCCATGACTCTTTACATGCTAAAGACTTCAAAGGCAAATCTCTGTAGGGCAGCTAATGTAGCAGGGTGTTCACTGCGTTTCAAAGAACATGGTCAAAAATAAACAAGACTCCTGGTCCTCGGGTTCTGCATTTTTTTTCTGTTCTAATTTTTTTCAAGGAAAATATGTCGAATTCTGGTTTTAAACACTGTGAACGATGCAGAGTTACTAATTATGTAGAAATGTGCAGACCTTTGTGACACTATTTTGCATTTTCTGTGCTGATTTTTAAACATAAAAAACATAAAATATGTTTAATTCTGGTTTTGAACTTGGTAAAACATGTTAAATGAAGCAGAATATATACAAATTATGCATAGAAGTGTACAACTTTGAGGCTTTTTTGCATTTCCTGGACTGATTTTTAAGGGCAATTTGTAGAATTCTTATTTTACACAGAAAATATATTAAAGGAAGCAGATTCTACTAATTATATGCAAATATGTAAACACAAACTAGCCTGATGTAAAGGAACTATGCATGGATCCATTTTTTTTTTTTTTTTTTTTGTAGATAAAAAGCCATTAACAATCAATTTTTCTTCTCTTTACTGTAATTATTTAGTCAAATGCATTCATGTAGTGCAAGCATAAGAGAATGTAAATAAGAACCAGTGTGGACACTGAAACAATGCATCCAAAGAAAGTGTGACTAAGGAAGGTCTGATTTAACAACAACAGGAAAAGACTGTTTCCTCAGTCCATCCTTTAGTTGTACTGTAGCTTTTTCCATAAGAGAGATAGTCGTTCTGTATGTTCCACTGAGAGAAATCAGATCTTCTATACTTCTGACCCAGCAAAATATGTGCACATCATCCTACAGAGGGTCAATGGTCTTTTTTATTTGTTCGCAATATGTTCCCACTCCATCTGCCCTGCCAGAAAAGGCCATAATGGGACTTTTTATTAGGACAGATTGTCAAAAGCGTTCCATCTAATGTAGAGGTGACCGTGAAATGGCAAAGATACCTAGATCCCATTTCTGCTTTATAACCATTGAGCAAGACACTCCAGGTTTCTCCAGGATAACTGTGCTTGCAATTAGTGTTTTGTAAGTCACTTTAAACTGAAATGCTCCTACTAAATAATAAGAGTAGGTTAATGGGCTGAAAAGTCACACGAGGATTGTGGCAAATGTACCGCACTGCAGGTTTTCTCAAGAAATGGACCTTTCTGACCTGAAAATCTGAAGCTTGGATGTCAAAACCCAGAACAAAGTTAGAATTTTTAAGGCTGGTTTTATAGTTGGTTCTAGTTTAAGTTGTTATTTGTCACTGCTCCAGGCAATTTTCTCATTGGGGAAACGTTTCTACTTTTAATCCCTTCATTCTCCCATACTTCTAAAACATGATTATTTTAATATATTGTTTCTTTATGAATAAAATTAATCTGTATAAGTGCGTAAATGTCAGTGCAAGAATATATTGCCAACACATTTTACTTATAACAGGACCAGGATGAGGTTCCAAAAATCTTTTTTGAGCACCAAATCAGCATATTAGGATGATTTAAGAAGCATTATGTTCCACTCATAGTATCACTCATTCCATCACAGGAACAAGTTACATTTAAAAATATATTAAAATATTAATTGTAAATACTTAAAAAATTTTCAAATAAATGCAGTTTTGGAGAGTATAAGATACTATAGAACTCATTGCTTTTTACTTATATATTTTCACTAGGTTGACAGTATTGTGCAAAGTGACAAACCACTTCAAAAGAGAGTTAATTGCCAACTTTAGATAATTACATTTAAATAAGAATGGGGTATGGATTTTAAATGCAATGTCAAGATTTTCAGCATAACGATTCATATCAGCTCAAAGCTGGTATGAGCTTCATCAACCAGTTTATTTCACTTAGAAGACAAACGACAGTGTGGCTGATAATGTCAAACTCTTTTTTTAATGAATATAAAAATGCTGAAAAGAATTCAGAAATTATTTACAAAGATAACAAATAGCCAACAACAAATAACATCTAAATCCAACACACACACACAAAAAAACATCCCTTCATGAAAAAGGAGGTTCTTGCAGCAAGGTCAGGGAACTCGTACTGCATTTTAGTAAACACTCTATTAAGCTTTAACACTACACAGTGGCACAGACAGACACTCCAAAAAGGGATAAAATAGTGCACTCTGAATTAAAAAGATGAACTAAATGCTTCCTTTTTTTATTTATTTTTTGCATTGATGAGAATTTTTAGAGGTCATGTTATATACTGTAAGTATACTAAGATAGAACTTCAAAAAGATAAGTCTTTGGGCTATAGAAAGAGTGAAGACAGGCAGGTGTTTGCATTTATGTCAGAATGCATATTGTGTTTCAAGTGTGTAGATATTAATATTGTTAATGGTATGTATATTAAGAAGTTAGCAGTTGACATTATTAACTGAAAACACAAAAGTAAATATTCTTTGAACACCCGTAAAAAAAGACTAAGCACTGATATGATTCTATCCAGCTTAGACACGGTATTATGAAATCTTACAATGCCAGAGAAAAGGCACAATCTGCATTTTTGTATAGAGTCTCCACGTAAGAGTAGAAAAAAGGAGGTAAATGTTGGCATCTCAAGGCAATGTTGACATCAGGATAAGCCATATGGTAACTACCATCAAACTCCAGTGAATCTTTAAGTTTGGCAAAGGACCAACAGAAAGGGACCATTTACAAATGTGAGACTTTCTGTTGAAATGATCGTTAAAAGAATAAACAAATAATAACACGTATGACTTGCTTTATGTAAAACAAAGATACATACTGATGCATCTTACCTCTATTAATGTAGGACCTTATGGATCAGCTCACATCTCGTTTGGGCTCACTGGCATTTGATTTCTAAGCAGCTGTATTCGGAGTATGTTCCGTTTACATGCGAGTACATCTTCTGCACTCTTTGCAATTGACATTAAATGCAGAGCTTCTGTCTGCCAAAAGATCAAGTTACTAAACTCAACAAAATGTTAAAGATATGTATTTACTCCAGTTAAACCTGCATAAAGTTGTTTTCTTTCACTACACTTTTTACTATAAGAGGATAATTTGCTTATTTTGATTTTTGCATGTTTTAATCTAAGGAAAAATAAGCATGCTTCTAAAAAAAATCCTAAATTTTCTCCAGTTTGTGCTTTTGTACTAATTTAGTTTCCCAAAACAAAAGAGTACACATAAGATTTTGGAGTGTATGCAACAAGACCATATAGATAGATTTCAGTAATCAAAGCTTGGTTGATGACTTTTCTTTACAATTACATTTCAGGTTAGTTTACAGGTTATGGTCCCCTCATGCTCCCACTATGTATGCACAGCTTGGTTAATAGTGGTACCAAAAATACAAATGTTTGGTTAATGGTTGTCCTATAACAAAAAAAAAAAATGAAAGAAAAGTATATTCAAATAAAAATAGGGAGTGGACTGGAGGTAAACTTGAAGAAGAGACAAGGCACACGTGACAGTATCCAAGTGAGCTTAGGCAGCTGCGTATTCAATATGTGGTTTATAGAAATTCTGAAAAGGTGGTCCGGTGAATGGTCCAGAGTCCTCTTCTCCACAAAAAAAGAGACGCAGAAGAATAAAAGTAGATCCACGTCTTTTTCCATTGCCCTTAGCTCCCTTTCAGTTACATCAAAGCTCAGTAATAATTAAACTTAACTTTTTCAATATCTCCAATTAATGTCCTTGCCAAAAAGATTCCCACCATCTAGAAACAAACAAGACACATCCTTACATTAAGATGAACTTCCAAACGTCATTTTAAAGATGAATACTGTAGAAATGCAAACAGGTATTTTCTTTCCAGGACCTACAACTTCATTCTGATGATTCTATCCTAATTGATGTGATTCGAAATACTTTAACCATTTAAAAAACTTTGAAATGCTTTGTGAAAATAAGTGCTGAGAGTGACATCTAGCTGTAAAATATATTTTCCATGCCCTATTTTTTTTTCTCCAGTACATCCCATACCTGTAGCAATGATATGACTATGAAGACTCCAGCTACAATGTAGAGATTGCGTGGAAGCCAATCCTCTAAAGCTATCATACATCCTTTGACATAAATGGTGTTGGTCCATTGAGACTGAAAAATAAAAAACAGTTACAAAATAAGTGACAGAAAATGTTGTGCAGTTGACTACAGAGCATTTTATTACATCTACATAGCAGCAATATACAAGTTTTTTTTTCTCTGCAGGTATTCTGCTCTGCCAAATACAATTTCCCAACTACCAACAGAGCACAAGCACAGAATGATTACGACTCGAGAGGACTAGAAATGAACAACTGTACACATGCCTTCTTCGTGAAAATGCAATTTTCTTACTGACAGATATTAGTGCTGCCATCAGAGAAACTGAGCCTCGGAAACTTGACTTTAATTTCAAAAACTTCAACTACATTTTTTTTGGTGTGCAGAAGCTGACAAGTCTTTTAATTTATTCCACTTTCTGAAGCATGAACTTACTCTACAACATCCACATTTGTAAGGGAACGTGTTTTTAAGCAGAATTTTTGACAATGAAATGTCTTTCTTGTAAAACTGTTCAAAATGCACTCACCGGTGAGCCAGATTTTCTAACATCATATCCACACTGTGTGTTCAACACTGTATCCTGTAAAAAAAAAAAAGCAATAGGTTCATTCAAACTAAGCATATATTCACCGAAGAGACATTTACTAAGGGGGTGCATTAATAAATTTACACTAAAACAAGTCATAACCTGTGCATGAGAGACAAAGTCTTAGGGTCAATATTAACTATTAAAAATCAGCATATTAAAAGGGCTTGACAGGAAAACATAAATTCTGAATCATCACTTCCTCAGGTCATGTTGTTACAAAACCAAGAGCATAGAAGATTTGCTATTTGAATTTTTTACATTTTCACAAAGTGAAAATCTGTAAATACACCTCTCATAAAAGTTTTGGAATGCTATAAGGGCAAATTATTCCTTCAGGTATTACATAAATGCAGTGGCCAAGCACAAGGCCACCACAAACAGAGGGAGTCTTCCACATGCTTGGCCCTTGACTTTAAAGCACAATGGGTTCTTTTAAGCAGTATTTTTTTATGACAGTGCAGCATGCTGAAAAGATCTCTGGAGTGCTGCTGTGAATAAGAGAAGAACTTACAGCAGGGTCGCTGATGCAGCAGGAAAAGGGCACTCCACATTTCTCTCTGCTTGGGTTATCCATTGAGCAGTTAAAATACACATTTAGATTCCAGTCGTTGGGGTCTTTAGCTCCACAGCAATGATTCTGAAGAAAGAGGGGGAAAAAAAATTTACACTCTGGACCTGTAACAATTTAGCCACAAGTTGGTCACCTTTTACCAGACTTTCACAAGCCACATGCTTTATCAAAATCACACCAACAATAATTAACATTTTAGAACATGGAAAACAAAAGCGATGTGTCTGCTACTAGCTATCTAAGGTCTTTTTATTATACTTGTTAATTAAACATTATTTATGTAAGCAAGTATTTGTGAAAGACATGTAAAAGTGAATAGTGAAGCATAGTTTTTCTATTAAACACTGAAACTGTTTTACATGTAAAACATTAGATCTTGGCGATATATATCGAACGATATATTATGCGCATCTCATCAGTAAAACCAGTTCTTTGATTAGCGCTACATCTTCATCAACATTTTTTAAATGCAGCGCCAGTTTAGGAACCAGAGCCATACATCACTGACAAGCTAAACGTTAGTTTCAAGTGTTTTTACGCTTCCTCATGTTATGAAATGGTAAAGCAGGTTTGGCGTGCTGTCCAAGGAGCGGGCCGGGAGAACGGCGGGCTCGAACCCTAGCAATTGTAACCCTAGCGAGGGT
>JAUCNO010001053.1:14192401-14202597 GCA_032353835.1 Enteromius viviparus
TTGCAACAGAAGTCGAAGGTTTTGTGACTGTTGCTTGAATTTTAGAGTTTGTGTTTAGTGTTTTGAGATAAAGAGATGAGATTTTTGGAAATGTGTTTTAGCAACTCAGAAAAACTGTAATATGTCATTCTGTCCTACAGAAATATAAATACTCCCCATTGTTACCTTTTTCTTTTTTTTAGGACTCAAGCAGATGAGAGCCAGTCTAAGGAAGGTTGATTGCATTATAGAGATCCATGATGCTAGAATATCCTTTCTATTGCAGAAAATTGCCATTTTGAATGATTAAACCATTTTTTTCCTGAGACCTTCTTTAACTGGCCAACATACCCTTTTCCGGAAGAAATCCTTCATTTCAAGAGAGTCTTGATGTCCGGCCACACATACTAATACTGAACAAGATGGATCTAGCAGACACGTCAAAAAAGCAGGTTTTATGATCTTATGCATTTCATTATTGCTTTAAACTGTCTTTACACACGTACTTAAATGTGCTAATAAAAACAGTATTTAACCTTTTTTTTTCTCACCAGAATATTCTGAAGCAGCTTGAAAGAGAAGGTGTGAAGAATGTTTTATTTACAGACTGTTTAAGACAACGAGATGAGAATTTAAAAAAGGTGAGCAGTGTCAGACGTTACATCAGATATTTCTAAATAAAGCTACTTTTCTAAATAAAAGACTGGAAGACCTAGCACATTACACTTCTTTCAATGTCTGATGTTTCAGATTGTTCCTCTTGTGACAGAGTTGATAGAAAGCGGGTCACGTTTTCACAGAGAAGAGGTAAGGTTCAATTATTTCAGTAGCTTGCATTTTTCTATGAAGTTGATCTGATTTTCTTATTCTTGTGTGTAGGATAGAAGTTACTGCCTGATGGTCATTGGTGTGCCAAACGTGGGTAAATCATCACTGATTAATGCTGTAAGGAGAACGTATTTAAAAAAAGGTATATATTTTTGCAGGTATTTATTTACGTTTGCTTCTTGCAGTCAGTTGATTTTAAGAAAGAGGCATAATGCCTAAACATTAGATACTTGTTTTGCTATCAGGTAAAGCTTCAAAAGTAGGAGGTGAACCAGGAATTACAAAAGCTGTCCTGACAAAAATTCAGGTATTATTAATAACCATTTCATTGATTTATTTGGATAGATGTGTTCAAACATAGCTTTAATAAAAAATTTTTTTTTTTTACTAGGTTTGTGAAAGACCTATTATTCATTTGTTGGACACCCCAGGAGTCCTGCCACCTAGAATAGAGAACATAGAGACAGGAATGAAACTTGCTTTATGTGGTAAGTCTACAAACTTCTGGGAAATAATCTTAATGTAATGTTGCTTTTATTGTAAGGTGATGCAGGTGTCTCCTTTACAAACAGGTACCATTTTGGACCATTTAGTTGGTGAAGATGTCATTGCAGATTATCTGCTTTTTTCACTGAACAGACTGGAGAGATTTAGGTAGGTTTAGGCAATTTTTGTTGCAAATATCTACAAGCAACAAGTAGTGATTTGTTGTGTGTTTTTTTGAAGTTGTGTATATACAGAGGAATAGTCAATAATGGTTGTGACAATTTTTTTATGTAGCTACGTTGAAAAGTACAGCCTTGAAGAGCCTTGCGACGATATTCAGCATGTTCTGAAGTGTATAGCAGTGAAACTTGGCAAGACAAGGCGAGTGAAGGCCATCACTGGAGTTGGTGAGTTCATTCAAGCAACTTGGTTTTCATTTTAGTGATTTCAAACTATTAACATTTTCTTCTCATGACACACAACTCATTAAATGTATTTAACCAATTGTTCAGGCAACATCACTGTCAAGTTACCAGACTACAGTGCAGCAGCCTACGATTTCATCAGAGCTTTTCGCAATGGACAACTTGGGAAAGTTATGCTTGATTAATAGTGTTTTAAATAGCTGATGAGTAATTATTGCAGAGAAGGCATGACCTTACTCGATGTATGTTCAAGACTGGACACTGAGGAGCACAAAAGGAGCACTTATTACTTTTAATGTTTTAATTAAAAGGTAGTGAACCAGTTGTTTGGTGCAGGTCTTATTTTATTGTGTACTTCTCAGAAAAGATGCATTGAATGTATTTTTTACTGGAATTTAAATTTCTATTTAAACGACATTGGTATATTGTATATAAAAACCAAATATTTCAACCCAACAATCAAATGGCAGCACAAAACAATTTGATTATTTGCTTTTATAAAGCCACTGCATCTGTTTGCTTTTTCCTAAATTAATACATTAGTTTCAATAAAATATTTTGCATGTATTTGCTTTGAGGATTTCAACTTACAAAGAGAGATGGTGTACTGTTTTTTATATATTGCATATAAAACCTCTTTAATTTCTTTAAACACCTGTGCCCTTGATACATACTGCATTCACATTTTTTTTTGTGGGTTATCAAAAATCTCTACTGGACATACAAAATTGTTTAATTCAAATTATTTAAAATGAGAATATTTTCACACCCGAAGCAATGGGAGGACAGTTACTGCTAGAAATACAGTTTTCTTATTCTAAACGTGTTACAGCATACCTCTTCAATCCACTTACAATTGTTAGTTAAATGTGAACAAATATTATTAAACAGACAAAGGTTCATATAAAAAGATTCACATAAATCTCAAGAACAGTGGAGTTTTACCAACAGTGGAGCAGCACGACAATAACACTGTGTACTGTTTGTCATCCAGTACATGATGTAACCAGCATAATTTAAGCTGTCTACAGTTGTATTGATACTAATGCTTCTGTTGAAGCAAACTAACCTTTCGGAACCTATATGCGTACTAAACTAAATAGTTTTTAAATCTTTCTCTCATCTTCGTATCTGCTTTGTTGTGCAATTAAGTACACATTATTAAACATCGGTGTTGCACAGTAACATACATAAGCAGCTTATTGAGCTGTGCCGAACTTTCATAAACTGCCTCAAGGGGCAAAGTACATCACAAAGTTTACTGGTAAGAGCAAAGCAGAAAATCTAGTGGTAGTGGAGTCGTGCACTATTGCGTTTGATGTCCTGGCGAGGTAGAGCTCCCAGTCTGTTCTGTTAGTGTAGTAATCATTTCCATGTTCCGAGCTGTCATCGGGTCGCCGCTGAGCCGACGCATACCAACCTCCGGCTCCAAGTGCCACCGCAGCCCCGGCTGCTGCTGCCCCTGCAACCCTCACAGCAGGGGAGCCTCGGGTGCGGGACGTCCGGCCTCCTCGGGCACTGCCCCGCGCTGAACCCCTGGCTCCTCCCCTGCCACCTTTGGATATCACCTGATCGCACAGGAATGCTGAAAGCAGGAGAAATATCCAGCAGGTGGCAACAGCCCTGTTCATTCTGGATCACCCTGAGAATGGAAGCATAGAGATAAAGAAAGCATCTTTTGAATCTATTTATTTGAACCAGTATTACAGTGGTTTATACTTGTGTTTGGACAATTTAAGGTGTTTTACATCACGCCTAAAATGCCACTGCATTTTTTTATGCCTGGGACCTACTATCCTAGGGGGGCTCAAAATGCCATGAATCCAGTAACCTATAAAGAAATAAGTAAATCATAGGGCACTGCATGTTTTGGTCAGTCTGAGGCTTTGGAGAAAAAAGGTTCAGAACCACTGCATTAGATATAATATTTTATAAAAAGAGATTTTTTCGTTCTACTTTGTGGAAATGGTGCTAGTTCATGTGATTACACCTCTAAACCTGAGAGGAATGTTATTGTATAAAGAATGCAACTTAGAATGTTTTACATGCCATTTTAAATTAATTAATTCCTTCATTTAATTATATTGAATTATTTTTGTCTTGTTTTACATTAGTGGTGTTTTATATGGATATCTTGATTTTTACTTTCATTGTCAGAGCATTTATTATGGTAAAAAACAACAACCAACAATAACATAAAACAATAGGTTTATATATAAAAAAAATAATCAACTTTTTTCATATAAATAACTTTTTATTTACAGATCACACTTGGATTGATTTTTTTTCTTTAATATAAGAACATCTATTAATGAATCCACAGTTGATCCAAGTTAGGCTACTTAAGTATCAGACTGCAAAGTAGCATATAAGATAAGTGTTTAACAAATACTCGTATTCAGGTTCAGGTATGTTCAGGTTCAATAAATTTGCTCAAAGATTAGCTTAATGTGTGTCTCCATTATCCCATAATACTAACAGACAACAAAGCAAAATATACTGATGATAGCTGATGAGCTTATATTTTTAATAAATAAACTGATTTCGTTTTATATTGTGCTATTTACTGTCGTGTGTTTAGCGAAGCGATGGAATGGTAAATCAGGCTATTCTCCAACTAGGTCACTAGAAATACAGCCATTTACGGCTCACAATATCTGCCAGAGAGGTCAGAAGACTTTATTTTTTTAATCTTGTGTTATTCTTAATATACAAGATACACTAAATGCAACATATAAGGAGAAAAATACGATTTGCCGGGTCATACATTCAAAATGGTCTCGATATCAATAATTAATTTTGGTTTTTCAGAACACGTAAATTCAACCCATTATTGTCATTTACAGCCGCTATGACAATAGACACAGATATGTCTAACAATATGACGGTATTCGCGCGACGTCGACCGATGTTCGCATAAATACAAGGCGTTTCTGTGGAGTCTAGCGACTGTCCATGTAGTAGTATGTGTGTTATAGGGTTTATGGATGCTACACCTCTGCAACAACCCGTCATTTTGCATGTTCAGATATTTTTATCTTTAGCCATTTCGAGGTACTTACCTCCGATAGTGCCCGTGTCCGCAGAATATTCCACGATATCTCACTATCATGTGTGAGATCAAATAAAATGCAGGCGTTATGTAAGGCAGCACTGCTCGTAGTGTGTGCTGCTGGAGATTAATTAAAACATGGCAGGTGTAGTCATCAGGTTTGCTGCTGTAGTAAGTAGCCTGTGTGCAATGTTAAGAAAAGGCTTTTCAAAATTATAAACTATTTGTAAATGCTTGAAGACACGCAATCTGGAAATCCAGTCTATGGACATGAGCAAATTCACGAACTGTGGCTGTAAATTGAATATTATTCATGTATGGGTGGGCTATGTCAGACAATATTCAGGAACGTGTCGCAGATCAGGTAGTCTTGAACACAAATACAGGTGTAGTTATCTGAAAGTATTATAGTCTACCTCCTAATGCATCTTTTGAGTTTGTCTTATAGCCTATATGTTCAGGTGATTCTGCTTGCTTGAAATGTTCATTCATCTGCCTTTAAAAATGGATTCCAGGCTCAGCAATGAAACTAATGAAGCCATGTTGTAGTTAATACAAAGCAATATAGAAAGCTTTTGTGCATGGTTGTCACAAAAACATCTAAACACAAAAACTGCTTTCAATTAAGTGCCATATTGCTTTTATTGTTACAGAATACAAAGATGAAATTCTGCTGGTGAGACATTTAATTTGCTTTAACAACTGAACAAACCATATTCTACTTCCAAGAGTCAAAAATACAGTTTAATCTGTCTTCTTTGTTATTTTCCTATAACCTGTTCTGTCAAACTGTAGTAAATCCAGTGCTAATTTTATCATTAAATGTGAATGTGATCAGAAATTATATTATTCATATATATATATATATATATATATATATAATATAGATATATACTTGAAAGGTACTGATAAGTAAGGACTAAAATAATCAGCTCACCTGCTACATCTAATATCATACTTTTACACTTTATTAAAATTATTATTCAATATTAATTGAATTATATTAATGTAGTGTGTTAAAAATAGTAGTGTATATTAATAATATACACTACTATTTAAAAGTTTGGGGTCATATAAGAAATGGATGCTTTCATTTAGATATGATGTCAGAAGTTAGAGTAAAGATTACAAAAGATTTCTGTTTTTGAATAAATGCTGTTGGTTTAACCCTTAGTCATGAATGAATCCTGACAACATTAAACAGCACTACCATTTATAAGAAATACTTCTCGAGCACCAAATCACATATTAAAATTATTTCTGAAAACCCCAAACTTTTGAAAAATAAAGTTTTGAAGCATTTGCACATATGATTTGATTCCCTCCTTCTTACTATCATGCTTTTACCAGCAGGTAGCGCCACAGGTACTATATTCTCTTACCTCCATCACAGTGCTTCCACAGACTCAAACATTAAGTTTTTCATTTAATGGACATTTCCTCATAGAATAATGCATGACAGAAACTTAGTAATAATCTTTATGCTTTGCTGATTGGAAAACAAAAACCAAAGAGCAGTTAACTATTATAAAATATCCCACAATCTTTGAATTATAAAAAGTTCTTAAATCTAATGCGCAAATTACTAGTGAGGTGTTAGAAAGTAAAGGAAGGTGTTAGAAACTAAAGGAAGACTTTTCGGAAAGTATTTCCCAGTACTAATATACAAGGACGAAAAAATAATAATAATGTTACTAAAAATTCTCTATTTTTAATCTTTACTTGGCTGTTGAATTTATACTCAAGAGTATTTAAAATGTCTGTTTGGGGTCCTTTAGTCGACTGCACCGGTGGTGCGAGAACAACAGCCTGGGCGGCGCAACAACCCCAACAACCCCTTTTTTCTCTTCTGGGTTGATCCTGAGCTGTGCTGGGATGTTGTTGTGTTCTGGCGCGTAAGCTTCGCAGCTATTCCCTTAGTTTCTTTGATCTGTATCTCTAGATGTTTCTGAATGGCGAGGCCGAGTTCCTCAGGATCGACCGAGGCTCCATACACCTCCCAGGTCATGCCCTCCGCATCCCATTTCACCTCCCTCACCGGAGACTTTTGACTTTTTGATGGCGGTTTGCCACTCGCATTTATCTTCTCCTTAACCAGGCACACTTCTGGGAACACATGCTGGGGCTGATCCTCAGAGCCCTGACCTACTTGCACTCCTACATCTCTCAGTTTCTTTTCTGTGGTCATGGTCCCCACTTCCCTCTTGAACGTTTCATCCACCCACTGTTGGGCGCCAACTGGACGCAACGGAGCAGGCCAAGAACAGTCCGGATTGCAGCAGTGGAGGAGTCGCTTACCGTCCAATCCGGTCTCACTGACAGAAGAAATGAGCCGAGGGAGAGCGAGCAGGTTGCCTGCTGATATTTGGCCCTTGTAGTTCTCTTCCATTCCTATCAAGTGTGGAAGCAACTGGGCCGGGGCAGGGATTGGTTGCGGGTGGCAATATGCCGCAAAAGTGTCCTCGACGGCTCCATGGTGGAAGTGTGAGTTACAACAAACAGCTTCTTCGAATTTGGGGCATGTGGATTCTGGAATGACTTCACAGATCTGAATGAAGCCATGTTTGGCTGGTTGAGTTGGGCTGCTTGATCCGCTACTTCCTGCTCTGGTGGACGTGGTCATCGTATTGTTCTGCTGAAGCGGCATGGCCTGTTTACACACTAAAGAAGGAAACGACTGCGCACTAACATCCTGGTTTCGTCCTTGGCAGAAAGACACAGCCGTTTCACAGTAGAGAGGAGAAGCTGCAGCCTCTTTAAAAATCTGCAAGCTGTCTGAGTGGCTTCTTTGTATTGATAGGAGACTGTGGTCTTGTAGGACCTTACAAGGAGATAAGACATGTTCCTTGTGTACTGTCAGCGAACCCCTACATTTGTGCTTATTCTGATGGATCACTGGCTGTGAACACACACCGTCAGAAATACATTGACCACTTGTAGGGTGTTGATCATTCTGGTTGCTGTCTTTGAGGTCCTTTGGGATAAATGTTGCTTCACTTGAGCTCTTCAGGGGTACATCTTCAGACTTCACCTCTGCTGAACTGTACTCATTTGTGACAGCGTCTGAGGGGGTTGTGCCCTCTGGTGGGAGTGACACAGTGTGCCCAGCCTCCGCCATTAGATATCTGCTGAAACTGAATAGGGAAAAAGTAGAAGTTAAACTTTTATTGGTCAAATTCTGTTGACTGTAAGAATGACGTCAACTAATTCTAATGTGAGTGTTAGTTGAGTGTTGGAATACTGTTAGGTTAGGGTTTGCAGAATTTTACATGTACTTGCAAAGATACTAGTCAGAAGAATGTCATAAAAGGACAGTAAAAACTATATATGTCACTTGTTATTTGTACTACAAATAAAATCTGTTCTTTTTAACTTTCTAAAAATAAATGTATCACAGCAACAGTTGTTTTCAACACTGATAATTATAGTCTTTACTGAGAAGCAATTTAACATATTAGAATGATTTCAAAAGAATCATGTGACGCTGAAGACTGGCGTAATGATTATTGGTAAATCATTACAATAATAAAATACATTTTAAAATATATTAAAATAGAATAAAATATATTTAAATTGTTTATGTTTTAATAAATAATTGTAGACATTTTCCTTAAATAAATACAGTCTTGTGAGCATAAAGACTTTTTTTTATAAACATGAAATACCACAGCCCCTATATGTTTAACCTTTGGTAAAGCTGGACCAATAATGTGAGTTCATGGCAAAACTACCTATTCGTCTTAATTATTTGCATGATGAGGGGAGGGGCGGGTAGAAATGTCTGGTAAACCAGCTATATATACCAACAAGGGTTTCAATCCCACTGGAGTTAATCTTTCACTCTACAATCCCATCTACATCCATTACAATATATTGTGGTTATTCTACAAGACAACAGCATAAAAAATGTGAGAAACCTTTTGGTACAGCTTTCTTAAAGTGGGTCAAAGGCTGTTTTTTCACATTGCTTTGGTTTAAGATGATATATTGTCAACAGGTGAGAAAGTAATCTACATGAGTAATACAAAATCTACATCAAACATAGGAAATGACATTAATACATGTTCAGTATTAGAAATTCGATTCAAATCTTTGTTTAAGGTCTCTTGCGTTAATCATATTAAATTCTATGTCACACATGAAAGGAATGTGTTACTTAGACACAGTGGCATGAAACAGCCTCTGTCTCTCTTCCATTAAATCCAAACATACCTGTGAAGGTGAGAATCCTGTACATCTAAACCTATCCACATACACAACAGAAATAATGGCAGACAATTTTTCAAAAGAAATGCTTACCTTGTGTCCCAGTCACAGATGAAGCTCTCTTTGCTGTCCTCTCTGCCCGGTCTTTACCCGTCCACTCTCTCTTCAGTGATCTCTGCGGTCATCCCAGAGTCCTAAGAGTGCAGCGTCAGTCCAGGTCCTTATAAAGGCTGCATCCGTCGGCACAGATCTCTAAGTCACACGTCACCCATCCTGGCCCTTGTCCTCTCCTTCAGCATCCCCACTCCAGCAGTGAAAAAGATGGAGGGAGCTTCGGGATTATACTCTTCTTTCATCTGATTACAAACCAGCCTCAGTCACATCTTCAAATCCCCAGGCAGGAGGGCGTGTGTGTGTGTGTGTGTGTGTACGAGAGAGAGAAAATGAAGAATGTGTGTGCCTGTGTTTGTGTGGGGAAAGACTACATGTGTGATGTGGTGGAGGGCTGAAGGAGATTGGATACTGGGAGGAGGAGGAGAATATGGAGATGAGGAGGTGCAGCGGTGGTTAAGCTGCTGGCGTTGATGCCACTTCATGCATCTGGGAGTAAACAAAAGGAAAACACTTGAATGAATGTGAAGGAAATCAGTGGATGGGCAGCCAAATTAACGCTCCATTGCTTCACACGCTCTCTTTAAATGCCTTAAAATGTCCTCCCTGTCTGTTGTGAATAACCACACACACACACACAGTGGAAATCTGTCTGTCTTTCACCTCTTTCTTTATAAATCAGTGCCACTCCCTCTCTAGGTCTCTCTGGCTTAACCATCATTCTCCCCCTGTTGCTATGGAAACAACATTTCTCAATGGGGCTGAGATGACTATTCTTTTTATTGTGATACCATGATATTACGTATTGTCTCTCTATATGTACACTAGCATGAGATCACAACAGTGAAGTGTGAATGAACGCTGGTGCCTCTGAGAGTCATTTGTGGGCAGACAGTTCATGCAGCTGTTCATTCATCAGTTTATTTCTTGTTTTCTGGGTGCTCTAGTTATCAGAGGAAATAGAATTTAGCTCTCTTTGATTTATTTTTCAGAGCTTTCAATTTAAATGTTACCCTACAGTAAATCTTCACAACAATGCTATCTATCTATCTATCTATCTATCTATCTATCTATCTATCTATCTATCTATCTATCTATCTATCTATCTA